>ML313989.1:0-125184 GCA_005239505.1 Nicotiana paniculata | reverse complement strand
TTATATATATATATATATATATATATATATATATATATATATATATATATATATATATAATATTTCTCTTCTTGGATAGAATTTATTTCAGGCAATTAATGTCACAATCCAAAGTCGGAAGACGATAATCGATACAGAATGATCCCCAAGCGAACCATTAACCCTGCTTAATACACATACATGAGAAGACATATGATGAACAACTCGGTATCTTCATACCACCACATACCACTACAAGAAAATAGGCTTTTAGCGAGGAAAATTTGGTCGTTAAAAATATAATTCCGGTCGTTATAAGTTGATAACGACCGGAAAAAATTCGGTCGTCACCGGTCGTTAAAAGCCCCGACGTTAAAAGTTAACGACCGATTTTACAATCTAGTCGTTAAAGATTCTTTAGTGACATCATTATTTCGGTCTTTATACATGCTTTTAGCGACGGGATTTTCCCCTCGCTAAGTTATTGTCCAGTCGTTAAAAATCTCTCATGACGACATCTTTAAGTCAATTGAAGTGCTTTTAGCGACCGATATTCCCTTCGTTGATTGTATAATTATTTTTAACATCCAAAACTCCCTTCGTTAATTGTCACTTATCTGCTTGAGAAACCTGTCGTTAAAGAGTTCTAATGACCACATTTTTCTTCGCTAATATGAAAATTTAATCAATATAATTACGAAAATTTAAATTACATGAATAGTAATAATTCTTTATATGCTTTCATACACGCTCAACAATATGGAAAAATAAATCAAATACTTGATATCATGTTAATATAAAGAATTAAAATACCATATTTATCATAAACCAATCCAAATTGTAAGACATCATTTTTAACAATTCCTAAAAAGGGAAAGAGTAAAATTGCAGCATATATATGTACATAAGATAATGTCTTTAAATCATCCATGACAAACCAAAAACCTCTTATATATACTTCAACTTGCTCTACACTTTCTTCATGGATAGGTTCTTTGGACTTCACGTTTTTGATCTGTTAAAATAACAAATTTATGTTAGTTTAGTAACACAGAATAAACAACTAAAGAAGATCATACTAGTAACAGTCCAACTGTTCATGTCATGTTCATTTGTTATTGCCAGAGTAAAGACGACAAAAAAATAAAAAATCAATAAACTAAGACCTTTATTTCACCGAATTTAATGCCACTACCAAACATATGAAAACCCTTCTCATGAAACATAAACAAAACTATAGCAGCTTTAAACTAAACTATAGAAACCATAGAAACCATAGAAAACTATAGCAGCTTTAAACAAAACTATAGCAGCTTTAAACAAAACTATAGAAAACCCTTTTAATGTTGTTGTAACAGTTCCAGTTACAGCAACTCTTAATAGGGTTGTTAAGGATTTGAAGGCTGCTACAACTGGTTTTTCTAAGGGTCCAGGTGCTGGGCAAAAATCTGTTGAAGCTGGGCATCAAACATCTAAAGGACAGGGGCAAGTTACTGCTGATTCACACAAAGAACCAGCACCACAGGTTGTTAAACTCTCAACAGATCAAGCTTGATCAATGGTAATCTTTCACCAAGCAAAAATAATTCTACAGACTTTAAAAATCAGAGGTTAGCGGCGAAGAACATTGAGGTTTCTAACTCTTTTGATGCGTTGGTTAATGAGCATGATTGTGCAATGAACATTACTGTTGCTAAATTTGTTTGGTGTTTTGGATAATGAACTGGCGTTGGATGATACTGGGATAGGAGAGCAGCAGGTTGATCGAGATGTAACATCAAATTCTAGCCAACCAAAGACTCCAGGCAGTGCAAAAAACCAGCAAATTTTTCCAGTTGTGGACTGCAAGGCAATTGCAGCGACTGAAGCAACGCCAACGTTACATTTATCCGATCCAGACTTAGATAAAACGATCTCAAGAAAATTCTACAAATGAAATGCTTGTTCCTAAGGAACAACAAGTTGTGACGAGTGAATTCTTATGTACTCGCAAAACATGGGCTGATCAATGTTAAGAGGAGGAAGACACTGATTTTGAGAACTTGGATGATTCTGATGAGGAAGCAGATCATGGTTCCTATACTTCAAATGGAGGTGCAGTGGAGGTGCGCAAAGAGCAAGTTTCAAGCTCTTCTCAAAGAGTACAATGAGCCAAACTACTTGCTCTGGAAGAAAATGTCAATCTTTCTCCCGTGCATAGATTGCAAAAGAATGTGTGCATTCTGCAAATTTTAAATGCTTCAATGTGGAACAAACAATTATTAACATTTTTTCAACTAATACACAAAAAACAATGTAGTGTGCAAGGGAATCCAATATCTTAATCCTGATATCCATTCCAATGTGTCACACAAAATGGGATAAGTCAAGTTCCTATTTGGTCTGGCACATAGCTAAAAAGTTAAGTAACTCAAGCCCAAGATCTATGTCACTGCAAGAGTCTTAAAAAAGGGAAAGAGAAGAGGCGTAAAGAAACCAGCTATCACCATCCAACGTAGAAAGGTTACCTGAATTATATAAAATGAGAGGACAATCTAACTCAGTGTGAACTGCATTTGTAAAAGAAGCACAATTAACATTCAGCAAACGAGTTCAAGTAGCTTGACATATACCAGCAAACCATGATAGAGCTAAAGCACAAAATTTAAGACTTGGCTTGAGCAACATATCAAATAAAATTGGTGTAATTTCTAAAAGAAGGTCCAGAAGGTAGAGGAGACGTGACCTACAAACAACAAAACAGAAAGAATAGGAAGAGATGCCATTTTGACTCAAACACTGTAACGCAAAGATAGTAAATGGCTTAGCAAAGATATCACATCAAGCACACAGGACTGCTAAGATTGCAATACCATTTGCAAAATATGAGTCTCATTTACAGTTCTAGGATGGTGGGTGGGGAAGAAAGAGGGAGAGAGGGGGCTGCAATACCTTGTTTATTTGTAACCAATTGTTAGGCAGCAAAGAGTTTTTAAGAAATAAATGTTGGAAGCAGTGAATGTTGGCAATATGTATGAAGAGGGAGAGGAATGGCAGTGAAGTTTTGGGTACTCTTTATATGATTTTGGACAATTACCTTTGAACTAGCATTATAGTTGAGCTAGGTTCAAGTTTAATTCTCTTACCAATAACTCTGAGTACACTGATATTTTGCCATCTTTAAACAATAAATAAGTAAATTTTTATATTTGTTGATTAAATTCTGCTACCGAAGCCTTTTAGAAATATTCAGAAAACTCTCAAGTGGCTACGAATCAAACAGCTAGGAAAAAGGTATAGAGATGCGTGAGCCATGTGGATTCGTCTTATGGCATTTCCATTATTTTTGCTTAAATTCACTTGTTTCTTTGAAATTTTTTTATTCCTTAATGACATAAATAAAAAATTCACATGAGCATTACAATATGTTCATCACAGAGTAAAATAGGATTTTAAATCTACTAACCTGTTAAATGATTCAATCTATTGATCACTTGAAGATGGTGATGAAGGATGATCAAACACTATCTTTGCAAGTTGTGCACATTTACTCCATAGCTCATCATATTTGCTCTCTAGCCCTTCCAGTCGTCCTTTTAGTGTTCCCTTTTCTTTTTCAGTAGCATTCATCTTTTCCAACAATGCAGCTTTAGAGGAGTTACCACCTTTAAACTCTCAAGCGGTTATCCCACGACCAAATTCAACTACATGACTCTTTTGTTGAGGTCCGAAGAACCTTTCTACAACCTCAATGTTTGTAAGAGACGGTTCAGATTACACCAATTCTTTGATTGTATCCTGTAAAATGAAAAATAATTTAATAAAATAATACAACATAGTAAAGAAATAATGTAAATTGAAATTTATAAATAAACATACATATTTCTCGTTGGTTTCAGGTTCAACAAGCTTGTTGTTCTTCTTACGAGTCTCAAAAAAAATTATTGCCACATCTGGTGGATTACCATCTTTACCTGCCTTCACATTTAATAAACAAGTCAAAGAAATCTTTGTAACAAAGATGAGGTTTCTTAATAGATTATAAGATTTACTCACTAATTCATAAATGATCTCCCTAATTGGCTTATTACCCGTACGCTGAGGCATTCTCAACTTAGACCGATGACCGAGTTTCGTGTACTTGTCTCCTAAATTAACAACATACGAGCAAAATTCTGGTTAACAACTTAATATAACACGATATGTTAATAAATAGCTATGAAATCATACCTTAAATTTTTCAGTAACAAAATGCTCCTTGACCAACCATTCTCAATCACTCTTGTCTACTCCTTTTGGCACATATTTTAGAGCATAACGGAATGACTTAAACTTAATATTCTTGTGCATCGATTCTCTCCAATTGTTCCATAACTTTCTCATATGTTTCAAGACATGATCTCGTTGATCATTTATGTCATCACTGTCAAATTTGTCCTGCAGCCTCAATTACCGCTTTCCCTTTAGAATTTGCCTCCAATTCGATTGTATCTAGACAAAACTAGCTTAACAATATCAATAAATGCTAAATAATTCAACCCCAATGCTTAATTATGAGTTTTCTATCATTCTTCCCAAAAAGTCAAAAATCGACTCTAGACCCGCTTGGTCAAAATACGAGGTTCGGACCAAAACCCGATCACCCATACACCCACAATCCCGAATATATAATTAATTTCGGAATTCGACCCCAAATCAAGGTCTAAATTCCCAAATTTGTAAAATCCCTAATTCTCCTAAATCCCTAATTTTCTACCCTTCAAGAACAAGATTTAGGCCTAGAAATCTAATGGGTGTTAATGAAAAATGAAGAAAACGAGTTTAAGAACACAAACCTAGAACTTGGTGGTGAAATCCCCCTTCAAAAATCGCCCCTAAGCTTCCCTGGCTTTGAAAATATGAAGTTATGGCTAAAATCTCATTTTTCTACTATTTTAAGTGCTGGGCGACAGTACTCAGTGCGTTCGCGAAGGGAAGACTATAAGAGGACTTATGCGATCGCAGGATGGGCTGTGCATTCGTGAAGGCTTAGCCCTACCACGCCTTCGCGTTCGCGTAGAAGGGGTCGCTTTCGCATAGCTATCCTAGGTTCTTGGCCCACCCCCCTTCTATAACTGTGCGTTTGCGTTTGACCTGGTGCGTTCGCGTAGAGTAACTTCCCAATGCTTCGCGTTCGCACCCCAGGTCTATGCGTTCGGATAGAGAAAATCCCAGCCCCAACCCCACATACTCTTCGTGTTCGCATGGGTTACCACGCGTTCGCATAGAACAAAACACCAGACACCAGCAAACAACATTCTCACCAGATTTTTCTAAGTCCAAACCACTCCGACACCTATCCGAAACTCACCCGAGCCCTCGGGGCTCCAAACCAAACATGTACACAACCTTAAAAATATCCTACGGACTTACTCATGCGATCAAATTGCCAAAATAACATCTTAAACAACGAATTTAGCATAAAAATCAAAGGAAAATCTCAAGAACTTTCAAAGTTTCAATTTTCACAACTACGGGTCTGAATCACGTCAAATGACCTCCGTTTCTTACCAAATTTTACAGGCATCACTCAAACACTATATTAAACCTGTACCGGGCTCCGGAACAAAAATACGGGCCCGATACCATTAATTTCAAATATAATCAAATTTACAAAAACTCTTATAATTTCAGTAAAATAATTTCTTTCAACAATTCATTTCTCAGGCTTGGGACCTCGGAATTCAATTCCGGGCATATGACCAAGTCTCATATTTTCCTATGGACCCTACGGGACCTTCAAATCATGGGTCCGGTTCCATTTACCCAAATGTTGACCGAAGTCAGCTTAAATTAAATTTTAAAGGAAAAATTAGCATTTTTCTCAGTTTTTCATATAAAAGCTTTCCGGATGTACGCCAGGACTACTCACGCAAAAAAGGTGAGATAAAAGGAGGTTTTCAAGGCCTTGAAACACTGTTTTGACTTATAAAATGAGAGATGAATTTTGGGTCATCACATTCTCCACCTATAAAACAAACGTTCGTCCTCGAACGTACATAGAAAAGTACCTGAATCGGGGAAAAGATGGGGATACCGGCTCCGCATATCGGACTCGGACTCCCAGGTAGCTGCCTCGGCAGGCTGACCTCTCCGCTGAACACGAATCGAAGGGTAACTCTTCGATCTCAACTGACGAACTTGCCGGTCTAATATGGCTATGGATCCTCCTCATAGGTCAAATCCTTGTCCAACTGGACACTGCTGAAGTCTAACACATGGGATGGATCGCCGTGATACTTCTGAAGCATAGACACATGAAACACTGGATGCACAACTGATAAATTCGGTGGCAACGCAAGTCTGTAATCCACCTCTCCCACTCTATCAAGGATCTCAAAAGGACCGATATACCTAGGGCTTAGCTTTCACTTCTTCCTAAATCTCATCACGCCCTTCATGGGCGACACTCGAAGCAACACCAGCTCTCAGACCATGAATGCCACATCACGAACTCTACAGTTGGCATAACTCTTCTGCCTGGACTGAGCTGTACGATGTCTATCCTGAATGATATTAACCTTATCCAAGGACTCCTGCACTAAGTCTGTACCCAACAACCGAGTCTCTCCTGTCTCAAACAACCTAACCGGCGACCGACACCGCCTACAATATAATGCTTCATAGGGAGCCATCTGAATGCTCGACTGATAGCTGTTGTTGTAGGCAAACTCAGCTAATGGAAAGAACTGATCCCAAGAACCTCCAAAGTCAATGACACATGCTCGTAGCATATCCTCCAGAATCTGAATAGTACGCTCAGACTGTTTGTCCGTCTGAGGATGAAATGCTGTGCTCAAATCAACCCTCGTGCCCAACTCATGCTGAACTACCCTCCAGAAATGCGAGGTAAAATACGTACCTCGGTCAGAAATAATAGACACGGGCACACCATGAAGACGAACAATCTCCCTAATGTAGATCTCTGCCAATCTCTTCGAAGAATAGGAAACTGCCACAAGGATGAAATGTGCTGACTTGGTCAGCCTATCCATAATAACCCATACTGCATTGAACTTCCTCGGAGTCCGTGGGAGCCCAACAACGAAATCCATGGTGATACGCTCCCACTTCCACTCAGGAATCTCAATATGCTGAAGCAATCCACTAGGCCTCTGATGCTCGTACTTTACCTGTTGACAATTAAAGCACCGAGCTACATAGGCCACAATATCCTTCTTCATCCTCCTCCACCAATAATGTTGTCGCAAATCCTAATACATTTTTGCGACGCCCAGATGAATGGAGTACCGGGAACTATGTGCCTCCTCTAATATCAACTCACGAAGTCTACCCACATTGGGCGCACAAATACGACCCTGCATCCGTAAATCCCCATCATCACCAACTGTAAACTGCTTGGCACCACCGTCCCGCACCGTGTCCCTAAGGACACACAAATGAGGATCATCATACGATCGTTCTCGAATACGATTAAATAATGAATAACGAGCAACTGTATAAGCTAAAACACGACCGGGCTCAGAAACATCCAATCTCAAGAATCGATTGGCTAAAGCCTGAACATCCAAAGCAAACAGTCTCTCCCCGACCGGAAGATATGCAAGACTACCCATACTGGATGACTTCATACTCAAAGCATCGGCCACCACGTTGGCCTTTCCCGGATGATATAAGATGGTGATGTCATAGTCTTTCAACAGCTCCAACCATCTCCTTTGCCTCAAATTCAACTCTTTCTGCTTGAACAAATATTGCAAACTCTTATGATCCGTGAACACCTCACATGAAACGCCATACAGATAATGCCTCCAAATCTTCAGCGCGTGGACAATGGCTGCTAATTCCAAACCATGAACTGGATATTTCTTCTTGTGGATCTTCAACTGACGTGAAGCATATGCAATGACCTTTCCATCCTGAATCACACTACACCAAGTCCAACCCGAGATGCATAGCAATAAACAGTATATGGCCCTGAACCTGTGGGCAAAACCAACACCGACGCCGTAGTCAAGGCTGTCTTGAGCTTCTGGAAGCTCACCTCACACTCCTCTGACCACCGGAACTGTGCACCCTTCTGAGTCAACCTGGTCATCGGGGCTGCAATTGACGAAAACCCCTCCACAAACTGACGGTAATAGCCCGCCAAACCCAAGAAACTCCGGATCTCTGTAGCTGATGTGGGTCTAGGCCAATCCTTGACCGCTGAAATCTTCTTAGGATCCACCTGAATACCCTCCGCTGATACAACATGACCCAGAAATGCAACTGAGCTCAACCAAAACTCACATTTCGAAAACTTGGCATATAACTGACTGTCCTTCAGAGTCTGGAGAACGACTCAAAGGTGCTGCTCGTGCTCCTCCCAGCTGCGGGATTTAATCAGAATATTATCAATGAAGAAAATCACGAAGGAATCCAAATAAGGCCTGAACACTCGGTTCATCAAGTCCATGAAAGTTGCTGGGGGCATTTGTCAACCCGAATGACATCACTAAGAACTCATAATGCCCGTACCGAGTGCGAAAAGCTGTCTTAGGGACATCGGATGCCCTAATCCTCAACTGATGGTAGCTAGATCTCAATTCAATCTTCAAAAATAACTTGGCACCCTGAAGCTGATCAACCAAATCATCAATCCTCGGCAACAGATACTTATTCTTGATGGTAACCTTGTTCAACTGCCGATAATCTATGCACATCCTCATCGACCCATCCTTCTTCTTAACAAACAACACCGATGCACCCCAAGGCGAGACACTAGGCCTAATAAAGCCTTTATCAAGCAGGTCCTGCAACTGTTCTTTCAACTCCTTAAACTCTGGCGGGGCCATACGATATGGCCGAATAGAAATGGTCTGAATGCCCGGAGCCAAATCAATGCAAAAGTCAATATCCCTGTCGGGTGGCATACCCGGTAGGTCTGCAGGAAACATCTCTGGAAACTCACGGACAATGGGCACAGACTCCATAGAAGGAACCTCGGCACTAGAATCACGAACATTGACCAAATAGGCCAAACGCCCTTTCTCGACCATACGCCGAGCCTTCATATATGAGATAACCCTGCTGGAAGAATGACTAGGGAGTCCCTCTCCACTCCAGTCGAGGCAACCCTGACAATGCTAAGGTCACAGTCTTGGCATGACAGTCCAGTATGGCATGATAAGGCGACAACCAATCCATCCCTAAAATGACATCAAAATCTACCATATCAAGAAGTAGAAGATATACACTGGTCTCAAGACCACCAATAACCACTACACACGAACGGTAGACACGATCTACCACAATAAAATCACCCATCAGTATAGACACATATACAAGAGTACTCAGAGAATCACGAGGCATAACCAAATAAGGAGCAAAATAAGATGACACATAGGAATACGTGGACCTGGATCAAATAAAACTGAAGCATCCCTGCTGCAAACTGAAACCATACCTGTGATAACCGCATCGGAGGCCTCAGCCTCAGGTCTGGCTGGAATAGCATAACATAGGGGCTGGGCCCCACCAATCTGAACTGTATCCCTGGGACGGCCTCCTGCTGGCTGACCTCTACCTCTAGTAGCCTGACCCCCACCTCTAACTTCCTGACCTCTACCTCTAACACCTCGACCCCCACCTCTGACTGACTGAGCGGGTGGTGGAACACCTGGTGCGGGAACCATGGCATGAGAACCCTGGTGCTGAGAACTGCTCGAGGCTCGAGGGCAAAATATAGCAATGTGCCCCTGACCACCACAAGTATAACAAGATCTCGGCTGCTGAGACTGCTGGCCCTGAAACTGACCCTGACGACCTGAGTAACCACCCTGAAAACTCTGGAGAGGCGGTACACTAATAGGAGCTGGTGGTGCACTGTAGGGCAACTGATCATAATACTGCATGTGGGAACTACGACCATCTGGAGCACTGTGAGAAACCTGAAGTGCTGACTGAAATGGCCTAGGAGGATGGCCTTTACCAAAAGAATCCCTGCCTCCATATGAGACACCACTGAACCGGATAAAATGACGAGGCCTCTTGTCAGACCCCTGACCACTCCCCGGTGATAGAACCATCTCGACTCGTCTGGCCCCATTGGCTGCATCCTGAAAGGAAATATCACTCCCTGCCTCTCTAACCATCTGCAATCTGATCGGCGGAGCTAGTCCCTCAATAAACCTCCTCACCCTCTCTCGATCGGTGGAAAGTATCATAAATGCATGACGGGCCAAGGTAATGAATCTGGTCTCATACTGAGTGACGATCATAGAACCCTGCTGGAGATGCTCAAACTGCCTCCTATAATCCTCTCTTTGAGTGATAGGGAGAAACTTCCCCAGAAACAAATCGGAGAACTAGGCCCAAATCAAAGGTGGTGATCCAGCGGGTCTAGCCAAACAATAATCTCTCCACCAGGTCTTGGCGGGACCTGACAGATGAAAAGTAGCAAAGTCGACCCCATTGATCTCCACTATCCCCATGTTCCGTAGAACCTCGTGGAAGCTGTCCAAATAGTCCTGGGGATCCTCTGAAGATGCACCGCTATAAGCAGTAGTAAACAGATTGGTGAACCGGTCCAACCTCGACAGAGCATTAGCAGACATAGTTGCTCCATCACCGGTCTGAGCCATAATTCCCGGCTGAACTACCCCAGCTGTCTGAGGTGCTGGAGTCTGGAACTGAGAAGCCAACTGCTCTGGAGTGCGAGTAGCGGGAGTCTGGGCTCCTCCCCCAGCCTGAGAGATGGCTGGTGCTGTAAGAAGTAAACCTGCCTGAGCAACGCTCTCCATGAGGCCCGCTAGACGGACTAGAGCATCCTAGAGTACCGGGGTGGAAATGAACCCCTCAGGAACCTGATATGGTCCAACCGGGACTGTCTGGGTAGGAAACTCATCAGCAAACTCTACCTGAGGCTGCTGCTCTGGGCTGAGCTATGCCCTTGCCTCGGCCTCTAACACGGCCTCGGCCTCGGCCCCTCATAGGAGCTGTAACTGGAGACTCGGGCTGCTGATCACTGGATGAATAAGCACGTGTTCTCTCCATATGCGAGAGAATATAGTAGAAATTCAATTAGTTTTGAGAAATCAAATCACACCAAAGAGAAGAATAGATTTAAAGTCATTCATAAACTCTGTAGCCTCTTGTAACAACCCGACCGGTCGTTTTGTGTTATCGGACCCCATTCCCCTAAATGAAACTCCCCATATTGGCTTATTGTGATTTGTGACTTGCGGGGACTGGTGCTTCGGGATTCGGAAGTGTTTAGAACGATATTGGAACACTTAGTTCCTTAAGGTTGGCCTTTTTGGCCAAGTTTGACTTTGGTCAACTTTTTTAGTAAATGACCTCAAAATCAAGGTTCGACGGTTCCGGTAGCTCCGTATGATTATTTTGAACTTGGTTGTATGTTCGGAATGGGTTTTGGATGACCGGGAGCATTTCGGCGCCCAATATCGAAATAAGAGCTTCCTTAAGGTCATATTGTAGTTTGGGATGTATTTTTGTGTTATCGAGGTTCGAACGGAATTCCAAGACTGGGAATAGTTCTGTTATATCATTTATGACTTGCGTGAAAATTTTGGTGTCATTCCGAGTAGTATAGGTCGGTTCGGCACATTGTTAGCAAATTCTAGAAACTTAAAGTTCCTAAGTTTGATTCTAGGGGGTTTGAGGTGTGATTTTGAGTTTTAGCATTGTTGTGGGTGTTTCGAAGGCTCGAGCGAGTCCGTATAATGATTTGGGACTTGTTGGTATATTTGGACGGGGGCTCGGGTGAGCCCAGGTGCCTCTCGGGCACCAAACGAGGCCAAAAACAAGCTGAAGCAACTGCTGGTGCACCTGTTCTGGTGTGACCGCAGGTGCGGTTGCCCAGTCGCAGATGCGGGACCGCTCCTGCGGTCCCAGCCTTGCAGGTGCGACCCCCGGGTGGGCTGCCCAGTTCTCGCAGGTGCAGGCCTTTCCCCGCAGGTGCGAGCCCAGGCCCCTTGCCCCTCTTCCGCAGGTGCGAGTCCTTTCTCGCAGGCGCGAGACCGCATGTGCGGTTTTCGAATCACAGGTGCGAAAACCCCTGTAGGAAGTAAGGTCTTTAAATGCGGGATTATCCCATTTTCACTCTATTTTCTTCCACCATAGACGATCTTGAGAGCTTGGAAAAGAGTCCCAAGACCTAGCTACTAAAAGGTAAGTGAATTCTATCCTAAACTTAGTTAATGCATGAATTCATAGTTGAATTTAGCTACCTAATTAGTGGAAAATTAAGGATTTGGGTAGTAACCTAGGACTTTCGAGAATTTAGAGAAATACATGTGAATTGGCTATGAATTCATACAAAAATCATATATTAATGATCCTTAGGTTATGGGCGAGTGTTTCCTTCGAGAATTTTCGAAATCCGAGCATGCGGGCCCGGGGTTGGATTTTGGGATTTCTTCAAGAATGATGCATTTGACTAAATAGTAGGAGAATTCTATGCTTTGAGTATAATTTGATATATTTACGTAATGTTTGATTAGTTTCGAGTCCTTGGGAGACGAGTTTGGAGTTTCAGGCACGTTCTTGGTCCGGGAAGTAGATTCGACACGAGGTGAGTCTCCTTTCTAACCTTGTAAGAGGGAATTGTCCCCGTAGGTGATTTAAATTCTATGTGTGATGTTTGTGGGGGCTAGTACGTACAAAGTGACTAGAGTCTGTACGTAGCGGCTATTATTATTATGTCCGGGTAGTTAGGCCCACATCATGCCTTGTGTCTTCCTTGGAATGAACTATATGCTTAATGAATAAATGTTACATACGACTTATTTCCCTGAGATCATGGAATTTGAGAAATTTTAAGGAATTGTTAACTGAAAAGTAATTTAAAAAAAGAATAATGTTTGTGCATGTGATCGCTTCGAAATTTACATTCCGCGAGCGGAGTGTGATTTCCCCCACTCTCATGGGAGCGGGCCGTACGCCACGGCAGATTGAAAGATGCACTTATGGTTCATGCCGTTTGACCCTCGGCAGTGCATATATATGAATACTTTATGGCAAAGATGCACTTATGGTTTGGGTCGTTCGACCCTCGGCAGTGCATATATATGAGTACTTTATGGCAAAGTTGCACTTATGGTTCAGGATGTTCGACCTTCGGTAGTGCAGATATATGATTATTTTATGGCTCAAGGCAGTTGTCCTTATCCCGTATGCGCATGACAAATTGTTACTGAATTCATGGATATTGATTTGACAGATATTTGGGGGAAGATAAAGTAGTAATTGTTCATTTACTTCCAGTATTTACTTGGATTTCAGTGCCTTATATATTTGCTGCTTCACTACCTATACATGCCTACCGTTTTCATCATATTCTATTAAATTATATTGTTAGACCTTAGTGAGTGTCAAGTCGACCTCTCGTCACTTCTTCTTCGAGATTAGACGGGATACGCACTGGGTACATATATATTTATGTACTCATGCTACGCTTCTGTACTTAATTGTACAGCTTCTGAGGCTGGTGCATCTGGTTGTCAGACCGGAGCTTGATTCTGATTATAGTGGGGCCTGACTTCACGGTGAGCTGCTTCTCCTGGCGATCTCCGACAGCACCGTGGAGTTTGTTTTGCTTATTTAACGTCTATTCCTTTCAGACAATGGGATTGTATATTATATCTTTTGTATATTCTGTTAGTATGCCCGTAGGACTTGTGACACTAGTCCTGGCACACACACGTGGTAGTTATTATGGATTACGGGTCTGTATATATGTTGGCTTAGGCCTTCTTATGACCGCTTTTGATTTAAACTGGCTAGTCATCCTTTTTGATTTATGTTATAAGCTTTAAAACTTGGTATATGTTGAAATGTTTAACCAAATAAGAAAGAACCCTTAGTAAATTGAGTGTTGGCTTGCCCGACCCCGCTGTTGGGCGCCATCACGACATGAGTTAGGATTTAGGGTCGTGACAACATGGTATCAGAGCACTAGGTTCATGTAAGTCTCACAAGTCACGGGCAAACCCAGTAGAGTCTTGCGGATTGGTACAGAGACGTCTGTACTTATCTTCAGGAGGCTATAGGGTGTTAGGAAACCTCTCTTTATTCTTATTCTATCGTGCAATCGATGGTTTACTAAATCTCATTCTTCTATTCTCTCACAGATGGTGAGGACGCGTGCATCTGATGTTCCAGACCCAGGAAGGGCCGCTACCCCCGTTGTCCAAGGCCGTGGCAGAGGCCGGGGGAGGGCACCGGCCCGAAGTAGGGGACGAGGGCGTCCCAGAGATATTTCGATTGCACCACCACTAGAGGATCCTATCATAGAGGAGCAGGACGAGGTGCCCCCAACAGATCCTGCTCCAGTAGACTTCATGACGGCGCCAGGCTTCTAGGAGGTCATGGGCCGTATGATTAGATTTATGGACACTATGTCCCAGGCTGGTTTATTTCCAGCAGATCCTGCCGCTTCTCAGGCGGGAGGGGGAGTCCATACCCCTACTGCCCAGGCTACAGGCCAGAAAACAACATTACATCATACCCCGGGTACACTGTCCTGCCTGTTGCAGCAGCACCTGAGCCCAGACCAGCTGCGGACGATGATCCGCAGAAGTTATTGGATAGATGGAATTGATTGCACCCTCCAGTCTTCGGGGGTGAGCGAGAGGATGCCCAGGATTTTGTGGACAGGTGCATGGACAGACTACACAACATGGGTATACTAGAGTCCCATGGAGTGGATTTCACTACCTTCCAATTGGAGGGCAGAGCTCGTAGGTGGTGGCAGTCCTATATTCTCAGCAGGCCAGCAGATTCTCCTCCTGCCACTTGGGAGAGGTTCACGCAGATGTTTTTGGATAGATATATCCCACCTTCTGAGAGGGAAGAGCTACGGTATCAGTTTGAGCGGCTAGAGCAAGGACAAATGTTAGTGACAGATTATGAGGCCAGATTTTCAGTGTTGTCTCGCCATGCACTCATGATACTACCTACTGATGCAGAGAGGGTGCGGAGATTTGTGGCTGGGTTGCATCCAGGTATTAGGGCCACCATGGCCCGAGAGGTGGAGATGGGTACTCCTTATCAGCTCGTGGTAGATATTGCTCGCAGGATCGAGGGGTATATGTCGAGGAGCAGGGAGCAGGGGAAGTAGGACAAGAGGACTAGATTCTCCGGAGATTTCAGAGGTTCCCCAGTTAGGGGAAGAGGTCAGTTTAGCAGTAGTCAGCCCAGCAGGCCTTCATATCCAGCACCTCCACTACCTCCCCGAGGTGTTCCAGCGAGGCCTCATTTCAGCGCCGTGCCAGAGCATTTCTACCGTTCTCCAGCCATTCAGAGTTCACCCAGTGGTTATCCCAGCCATCCGAGATCCTCCAACCCCTACTTTAGTGATATGCCAGAGGGCTCACATCGCCCTCCGGCCATTCAGGGTTCTTCTTCGGGGCAACATACTATGATACATGGAGGTTGTTACGAGTGTGGGGATCCAGGTCATATGAGAAGGCATTGTCCCAGGTTTCGGGCAAGGCCGTGCAGCAGGGTTATTAGCCGATGGGTCCAGCACCAGCAGTCCGGCCACCTAGAGGTGGAGGACAGGTCGGCATGGGTCGTCCTAGATGTGGAGGCCAATCAGGGGGAGGTCGGGCAGCTCTTGTTCACTCTGGCGGAGCTCAGTCTTCCGGTACTCCAGCTAGATTCTATGCCATTCCGGCCAGATCAGATGCGGTGGCCTCAGACGCCGTGATCACAGGTATTATCGCAGTATGTGGTAGAGAGGCTACAATATTATTCGATCTAGGATCTACCTATTCATATGTTTCAGCATTATTTGCTCATTTTCTAGATGCTCCTCACGAGTCTTGGGTTCTCCTATATATGTGTCCACTCCTGTGGGTGATTCTGTGGTGGTAGACTGGATCTATCGGTCTTGTGTGATCACATTCTGTGGATTCGAGACCAGAGCAGACCTTTTATTGCTCGACATGGTCGATTTTTGAGGTTATTCTAGGCATGGATTGGCTATCTCCTTATCATGCCGTGCTAGATTACCATGCCAAGATAGTTACTTTAGCCATGCCCGAGTCGCCTAGGCTGGAGTGGAGAGGTTCTTCAGTTAGTGCAGCCAGCCGGGTTATTTCATTCCTGAAGGCTCGACATATGGCCGAGAAGGGTTGTCTGGCCTATCTTGCTTATGTGCGGGACACCACCGCCGAGTCTCCGACAATTGATTCTGTCACGTCCCAAATTACCCCCGAGACGTGACTGACACCTATCTAACACCACCCGCAAGGCGAACCACACTTTCATATCTTAGCCATTAATTTGCAACCTTTGATAATTAAACGAGTATCCAAATAATATGATAGTTAATTACGAACAGTAATATCTCGAATATTAAATTTAAAACTCTAGCTCAAATCCCACACTAGAACATGGAGCATCTAAGATAATTACAAAAGATATCATATGAATAAATGATAAAGACTCTTTTGGAAGCATCCACAAACAATGTGGCGGCTCACCTCAATAACTGAATCAATTCTAGCGAACCCGTCAGCTACTAGCTCCGTCTTCACCAATAGTATCTGCATAGACATACAGGTGAGGATTGAGTTATACGTAAATATAACCCAGTAAGATACTCGACCCGCCACTTTAAATACCTCTGGAACAAGCGTTAGAAAATACAAACACACCACAACACGAATGATATAGTAAATATGATAATTATACAATAACTCAATATAGGTGTATCAACAGAGTTTTTAAGAATTAACCAACAAGAATACCCACTGAGGACTTATCATAATTGCAGTGAAAGAAATTTACCAACACACCTACGAGTTCACAAAGGCACTACAATGCCTCAAATATGTAACAGAGCATACACAATGCTCACTGAAGCATACACAATGCCCGAAATATATCGAGAAACATACACAATGCTCGGGTGATGTACAAAGGCATACACAATGCCCCAACATCATGGCGCACAGCCGTATCAAAGTCAACATCATGGCGCACAGCCGTATCAAACTCAACATCATGGTGCACAGTCGTATCAAACTCAACATCATGGTGCACAGCTGTACCAAACTCAACATCATGGCGCACAGCCGAATCAAGCTATCAAACAACTTATAAAATAATATTTTTTTTGTATTCTTCATAAAATATTATATTTGCGGCTGGTCTAATACCACCGATTCTGCCAAGCGCACGCTTGTCCCAAAACATGGACCAGGCAGAGAAAACACACTTTCAACACGGGTTTTAGAAAAGCAAGTATCAAAGCTTAAAGTCTCACTTACCTCACTAGCGGAAAGTTCCCCAACCTTGCAACGTGTAGAACACCAACAAAACGGCCTCCAATGGCCTCAATATATCCAAAATATTGAATAACACGTCCTAATTAGTCTAGATGCATAATTTCCAAACTCTTAGGACAAGTCAAAATCAAAGTCAACTCCCAGTCCAATTACTAAAAAATTTGTACAAAATTAAATATCAACTAAAATAGCCGAAACAGTGCTTGGCTGCAGAACACATTACATATGATTCTTAATCCTCCCAATATCATTCTTAAAATTCCTAAACATTGCCAACTATTGAATATTATTACTCCTAATCCTGAAAATCATGAATAAATTACCATATGCCATAAATTTGGCACCAAAAATAAGAAATTGGTACTGCCAGAATCGGTTTCGATATGCAATGCAGTACCTATTCTCATTTTAAATTTATGAACTCATTCTTTTGCATAATTGTTGTGATCTAATCATGATCTAATCATTATAAAGGTAGAGAAAATATCTACTTTCTGTAAATTCAGTTTAATACACTTGGGTAGGAACAATCTTACAAATACCCGATTTACATAACTATTTCATTCCCAAAAGATTACCCTTATTATTGTCTATTCATTAGCTAATCATTACAAATATACAAGTGTGAATTACATGTACCTAGTTATGATTTTTCCTCGCCAAAATCCTTCCAATTGTGATAGCCGCAATAAATCTTTCCAGGACTCCTTCACGTTAGTTTAGTTTTCTGATCTTTTATCTTATTTAGTTGTTGTTATATCTCTATTATTTAAGACCTAATTTACTCCTTTTCCCCTACACCTTAGGTTTTTGGACGTGGGCCCTATATGGGTCTAGCCCGTTTCATTACCATTATTCAATATTTTAAATATTTTACTATCCAACTTAATATGTGTAATAGTTAATTAGGTTCACTAACATTTAATAAATTATCAAACTCATAAATTAATAAGTATATAAAAAAAAATCGATTATTATATTCTCCCCCACTTAAATACACGTTCGTCCTCGAACGAGTTAGAAAGTATACCTGATTTTTTAAATAACTATGGCACACGCTTCACATGTTTGTCTCGTACTCTCACTTATCTTTCTCAATTGAATATGCACCAAAATATATTTTCATTTAAGAAACCTTCTTCGAGCTTAGTTCACAAACTTGTCTATCAACATTAGATATTGAACATTCCTTCTAAGTCATGTTTTTAAATTAGTTTCACTTTCTCGAGATGAATTATATGTCTATGGTCATGAACGTATCATTTATACGACATATTATAACCTCTCTCATGAGGGAAACCTTCAAACTATTTTTTTCCCTTTCGTGAACCCTTATCTACTTTATATTGTCCGAAGTCGTCCCGTATTGAAATGACAAGATCTCATATTGAGTTAGCAACTATTATCATGTAGGACCTTGGTTAAAAGTAGCTGATCATGAATCACTCACTGGGTAATATCTAGATGGCCAGTGTTGGACTGGACGCTTATATTCTCTCACACCTCCATTGCGCTGGAACACATCCAAGCGCCACAACCCCAACATACATATAACATTGCTGGAACACATTCAAATACTCCTACATATCTCTCACACATAGCGGCAATAGAAAAAATTCATACATCCCTATATGACACTCTTACGCATAATGGTGCTGGAACACATCCACACACCCCTACATTAGTGTTACGTGGACTATTACTCTTGTCACGCATAACAATATGGGAATCTCTTGCCATTGCACCATATCTCGCGCAGATTGCTATAAAATTTAGTATATTGTATAAGCAATTTAGATAGAAATCAGGCGCACGATCTCACTGAGTCTGTCACAATCACCTAAACTAGGATCACAACTAACTCAACAAATGTGTAGACTAACTATAAAGTTTACAATTATCTATTTTCAATTTCTCTCATAACCAATCATGTTTTGTGGTAAATTTTTGAGTCTCTAACACTCGCATTTAACATATGAATAGTTCAAATGTGAAGGAGCAGGCATGTATGATGTCTCGTATCACCCTTCTGCTGTTGTTAGCTCTTTTTTTTTTTTTTTTAAATCTCAAAGCATATTTGTGGATATCGAAGGTACTTAATATCGTAAACATGTATCTCCTCGAATAAAAATTTTCTCAAATCAACGTCTACGGTGTAACCACGTCAACCCTTTAGTTATAGCATTCTCTTTGTTCACTGGCAAGTAGGTCTCATCTCTAAAATCTGATCACTAGCCCCAACAAATTTAGGACTTTCGTACTAGATAACTTGCTTACTTGAACAAACACTACTATAATGTCACACATACTAGTTTCTTAGTAGGCTTAATACCATTTCATTTGTCACCCTTTTTACTAGACATCACGAGACTTAAATAAACTAGCTTTCTGTATTTAAATTGTAACATTATGATGCCGACCGGACCTTCCTCAGCCGTTGTATATGCTTTTATCAACTCCCAAACTATTTCATGTGTCATATCAAACATAACAATTAGAAGGCAAAGAAAAGAATTAAATACTCAATTTATTTAGCCATATCAATTATTAGTGCCTTCGACTATGCAAAAGATATCATCAAATATCCACAAACCATAACAAATCTTTGAATATATTTTTTGAAATATACAACTCTTTTATCTTTCACTTATTGTATATGGGTCACAACTCTATTTTAGAACTTGAGATAACACCTTGTAACTGAGGGAACAAATCATCTATGTATTGAAAAAGATACTTGTCCTTTATGACACTCTAAGTTATCTGTTAATTTATCGATAAACCAATGCATAGTTACAGCGTCTTTCTAAACCAACAGAACTTCAGCATCTCAAAAGCGATATACTTGGTATGGTGAGCTCTTAATCCCGAAACCTTGGAACTTTATTTTTTTTAGCATTTATTCCTTTGACCGTACAAATCCATTCTATAATATAAAATAAAATAGACTAAGTTTTTAGAAATATATTAATACCCAAGTCTATCTCCTCCATATGTGGTACACTCGATAAGTTCTCTGAAACACATTCGGAAAATTCATTAACCACAAAGACTAACTCTATGGCCGACTATTCAATGCCAAAACCCCGAGTTATAGTAATGTAACACATACTAATCACCTATCACATATAGACCATTTACTGACGAGGCAATTTTCCTATAGATATACCAAGTGAATCTTTGTACTAGGCTCAACCGAAAAAAAAATTGTCAGCCTTTTCATGGGAAGCAAGCGTAGGGAAATATGAATCCATCCACTCCAAGCTCAAGATAACTTCAAGTAAACCATGGTAAGTTATAAAAAGTTCTTAAGTATTCACAACTCTAAATTGTAATGTCAGATATATCGGTCAACCATAGTAAGACTCCCTCACTTGGGTTGAAATCACAAATAGTACATCTAAAGTACCCAAATCCTCTCTTTATGATTAGGTATTGTATCACCTCATAATATGTTGCTCATCTTCCTCAAATGTATTCTATGCTAAACACCATGTATATTAACAAAATCGTGTGAACTGATTATTATTATTATTTTTTCTTGACAGATGTCTCAATATTCGACGTCTTACCCTTACTTTAATAACTAATCATGGCACTTTGCTAAGTTTCATATTCAATATCTTACTTTGTTAGTGCATTAAACCATATACTTAAGTCTTATTTTCTCTCACAAACTTGCATTCATTTACGGGCCATCACCATTAACAAGTTTCGCATCATGTAGTTCCACTATCATACTTATACTTAATGCACTTGTATTATGTATGCTTATTCCAAAGTCATACGTATAACACTATTATCACGATATTATTAATACTATCAAATCTATTAAAGAGGCATGAAGTTAGTAAATTGTTTAACCACTTTCCTCAAAATATCTTT
Source organism: Nicotiana paniculata (assembly GCA_005239505.1). NCBI lineage: Eukaryota > Viridiplantae > Streptophyta > Magnoliopsida > Solanales > Solanaceae > Nicotiana > Nicotiana paniculata. The sequence continues at coordinate 104,041 of ML313989.1, read as the reverse complement.
CACCACCAAGCCCCACAATCTAAACATGGCTAAACTGTTATACTTCTTACATTTCTCGCGCAACTCTTTTCTCTCCTTGCCAAACTCATAATTGAAGTTTATATTCACAATCTTGAACATTGGATAATTCGCTCTTAGAAGATAATCATATTATTATGACACTTTACCGTTCACACATATTTAAAACTTCTCACCTTCAGCAGTGGAAAGTAACTGTAGGTGTAAGGTTAATCGGGCGCTAGTCAACTTTTTCTTTAAAAGTTTCATAGGGACAATTCCTAAAAATTGCCAACTATTGAATATTATTACTACTAACCATGAAAATCATGAATAAATTACCATATGCCACCAAAAATAAGAATTTGGTACTGCCAGAATCGGTTTCGATGCGCAATGCAGCACCTATTCTCATTTTAAATTTATGAACTCATTCTTTTGCATATAATGTTGTGATCTAATCATGATCTAATAATTATAAAGGTATAGAAAATATCCCTTGCCGCGCATCGATGATTTGTTTGACCAGTTGCAGAGTGCTCGGGTGTTTTCTAAGATTGATTTGAGATCGGTATACCATCAATTGAAGATTCGGGCCTCGGATGTTCCGAAGACTGCTTTCCGTACGAGATATGGCCACTATGAGTTACTGGTGATTTCCTTTGGCTTGACTAATGCCCCAACAACATTCATGGACTTGATGAATAGGGTGTTCAGGCCGTATATTGATTCTTTGTCATTTTCTTTATTGATGACATCTTGATTTACTCACGTAGCCTGGGGGAGCACGAGCAACATTTGAGAGTTGTGCTCCAGACTTTGCGGGAATAGAAGCTATATGCTAAGTTCTCCAAGTGTAAGTTCTGGTTAGATTCCGTATAATTCTCGGGGCATGTGGTATCTGGAGAGGGCATCAAGGTTAATCCCCAGAAGATCGAGGCAGTTCAGAGTTGGCTGCGTCCTACTTCAGCTACAGAAATCAGGAGCTTTTTGGGCCGAGCAGGCTATTATCGCCGATTTGTGGAGGGGTTCTCTTCGATTGCAGCTCCATTGACTAGATTGACTCAGAAGAGTGCCCCGTTCCGGTGGTCTGACGAGTGCGAGGCGAGCTTTCAGAAGCTCAAGGCGGCATTGACTTCTGCACCAGTCCTGGTATTGCCTTCTAGTTCTGGGATGTACACTGTATATTGCGACGCTTCACGCATTGGCTTGGGATGTGTGTTGATGCAGGGAGGGAGAGTTATTGCTTATGCTTCACGCCAACTGAAGGTTCATGAGAAGAATTACCCTGTGCACGATTTGGAATTGGCGGCGATTGGTCATGCTCTTAAGATTTGGAGGTACTACTTGTATGGGGTGTCCTGTGAGGTTTATACAGACCACCGCAGCTTGCAGCACTTATTCAAGCAGAGAGATCTTAATTTGAGGCAGCGCAGATGGCTTGAGTTGTTGAAGGATTATGATATCACCATTCTTTATCATCTGGGAAAGGCAAATGCGGTAGCAGATGCCTTGAGCAGGAAGACAGAGAGTATGGGTAGTTTGGCTTATATTGCAGCAGATGAGAGAACTCTAGCCTTGGACATTCAGTCCTTGGTTAATCGCCTGGTGAGATTAGACCTTTCAGAGCCTCGTCGAGTTTTAGCACATGTGGTTGCTCAGTCTTGGTTATTGGGGGTGATTAAGGCCCGACAGTTCAATGATCCGTGCTTAGCAGAGCTTCGGGAGACAGTGGTACAGGGTGGTGCCAAGGAGGTTACTATTGGCGAGGATGATGTTCTGAGACTTCAGGGCCGTTTATGTGTTCCTAATGTTGATGGCCTGAGGGAGAGGATTCTAGAGGAGGCACACAGTTCTCGGTATTCTGTTCATCCTGGTGCTACGAAGATGTATCGTGATTTGAAGCAGCATTACTGGTGGAGGCGGATAAACAGGGACATTGTGGGGTACGTTACTAGGTGTCTTAATTGCCAACAGGTGAAGTATGAGCACTAGAGGCCAGGAGGCCTACTTCAGCAGATGCCCATTCCTGAGTGGAAATGGGAGCGCATCACTATGGACTTCGTGGTTGGGTTGCCTCGGACTTTGCAGAAGGTTGACGCGGTTTGGGTCATTGTGGATAGATTGACCAAATCGGCACATTTCATTCATGTGGCTACTACATATACTTCTGAGAGGCTAGCCCAGATCTACATTTGGGAGATAGTTCGGTTGCACGGTGTGCCGGTGTCCACTATATCAGATCGAGGTCCTCAGTTCACCTCACACTTCTGGAGAGCATTACATAGTGAGATGGGTACCCAGATAGACCTCAGCACAACATTTCACCCTCAGACTGATGGCCAGTGGGAGTGTCACGACCCAAAATCCCTAAGGTCGTGATGGCGCCTGACACAAGGTAAGGCAAGCCAAAATATTAATTAATTGAAATAACTTTCCAATTTTAACATTTTCAAAATTGTTAACTTTTCTTGCATTTCATAATCAGATAAATAAATTTTAGTAAACTTAAATACGACAACACATCAATTCAGTTTAATGAAATAAATCCCAACACGTCCCCAGAACCCGGTGTCACAAGTACATGAGCAATTTCTAAGAATTTTACAAATATTACAAAGCCTGTCCGAAATACGACTGGACCATGAAATTTAAAATGAAACAGATACAGTATGAAGGTGACTCTGTCAGCTGCGGATCGCCTCCGGAAGATGCAGCTCGCCTAAGTTTCCGAATCCTCCACATTGCTATGAAAGTACCTGTGCAATAAAATGCACAGCAAGTGCATTATGGGTACAAAAACAACGTGTACTCAGTAAGCCGCCTGCCTAACCTCAGAGAGGTAGTGACGAGAGTTCAAATTAGACACTTACTAAGGTCCGACAATACAACATATGATAGAATACGATGAAATACAATAGACATGTAAGACAGTGAGCAACGAGTACATATCAAGTAAAAATCCAGGCAACCACTAAGAATAATCAACAATGTACACTTTCCTTTTTCCCAAATACATGTCAAGCCAATACTAGTAGAATAGTACCAAATAGTCATGCGCACACAAGGGTAAGACAACCGGCCGGAGTCATAAGATAGTCAACCTCTCTATGCACTGCCGAAGGATCGATCGGCCCGTCCTAAAAGTGCATCTCTCAACCTCTCTACGCACTGCCGAAGGATCGATCCCCGTCCCAAAAGTGCGGCTCTCAATATCTCTACGCATTGCCGAAGGATCAATCGGCCCGTCCCAAAAGTGCATCTCTCAATCTCTCTACGCACTGCCAAAGGATCGATCGGCCTGTCCCAAAAGTGCGGCTCTCAATCTCTCTGTGCACTGCCGAAGGATTGATCGGCCCGTCCCAAAAGTTCACCTCTCAATATAATATGGCTAGCCTGCTCGCGAATCATACATGCAACTCAGGTGCTCATAAGTATACATACACAAATACAGGGTCTTCCTGCTCGCGAATCATACATGCAACTCAGGTGCTCATAAGTATACATACACAAATACAGGGTCTTCCTGCTCGCGAATCACTCAAGCGAGTCAGGCACCCAAAGTTACACATATCCACATAATAAATTCGTATTTTATCCAGAAAACCGTTTTTCTCAGGAAAATGATAAAGTCTTTATTAAGAGAAACATGAAATATAGGTTTTGAAATCTTTGTTTTTGAAACTCATTTGTCCAGTTTAGTAATACTCCATGATACATCCCAGTCAAGGTACACATATATTAACAACGGAAATAATTCTCCTTTTAGAGGGTTAACAATATGAATTCTAGTTTTCTTTTAAACTTTCATCACGTTTTCGGTCATGTTAACAATTTAATATTACAGGCAGGGTTACAGGTACACACATAAAGCATGCTAGTGGGTCCTAGGCTACCCGGACATGGCATAATAGTAGCTACGCACGGACTCCCGTCACCTCGTGCGTACGTAGCCCCCGAAGATAATAACATGTATTTAATTCACCTAGGGGGACGATTCCCCCTCACGAAGTTAGAAAGGAGACTTACCTCGTGTCGAACCTACTTTCCGGGTCAAGAATGTACCAAAACTCCAAACTCGTCTCCCAGGGACTCGAACTAGCTACAAGTTACTCAATTATGTTAATAAATGCTAAATGAATCAATTCTAATGCATGGAAGTGAGTTTTTCTAAAGTCTTTCCCCAAAAGTCAAAAATCGAACCCGGGCCCGCTCGGTCCAAACCCGAAATTCGGACTAAAACCCGATTACCCATTTGCCCCCGAGCCCGGATATATAAATAGTTTTGGAATCCGACCTCAATTTGGGGTCTAAATCCCCAAATTTCAATATTCTTAGGTTTTACCCAAAATTCCCAATTCCACCATGAAAGCCCTAGGTTCTAGGATGAAATCTTGTAAAAAGAAGTTAAGGAGTGAAGAAAATGAGTTAGAAATCACTTACCAATGTTTTGGAGAAGAAAAAGTGTTTGAAAATCGCCTCTTATGTTTTTGGAGTCTTCAAAAATGAAAAATAACTGAAAATACCACTTATTTATACTCCTCTCAGGCCCCCCACCGCGGTCAGCGAAAACGGGACTGCGGCCGCGCTAGCAAAGTCAAGAAAAACTGAAGAAAACTAAGAAAAATGACTGCAGTGAACTGCTTTAGTATTTTCGCCATTACTTTCCCTACAAATGTCCAAATTATCATTTATTTATCTTTATGGAAACTAGAAACGAAGGGCTACAACTTTTGTTTTTGAATCATCTCAAAATTCTTTGTAGATCAAACGATATAGGCCTCCGAAGTCGGACCAGTGACCCAACTCCTCCACCGCGGACCCCGAACGCACGACCGCAACCGCGAATCCCACCACCACGGCCAGCACAAAAAGGACCCCGGCCCACGGTGGTGGGTATAGAAATTTGACCCCTCAGACCTGCAACAACTATATTTTAGCCTAAACACATCCTAGGACCTACCCGGAACTCACCCGAGCCCCCGGAACTTCAAACCAAACGTACCAACAAGTCCCAAATCATCCCACGGACTTGCTCGAGCCTTCGGAACACCCAAAACAACGCTAAAACTCAGAATCACACCTCAAAATCCCTAGAATCAAACTCAAGAACTTTAAGTTCTTGAATTCGTTAACAATGTGCAGAGCCGACCTATACTACTCGGAATGACACCAAATTTTGTGAGCAAGTCATATTCGACATTACGGACCTGCTCGTACTTCCGGAATCACATTCCGACCCCCATACCAAAATTTCCACTTCCGGTCGGATTCTTCAAAAAAAAAACCTTCAAATTTCTAACTTTAGCCAAATGACTTTAAAATAACCTAAGGACATCCGAATTCACTTCCGATCACGCTCCCAAATGGACTCAGAATCCCAAACGGACATATATAACACTGAAAGGCCTTCCAACCCAAACTTATGAAATTTCTTCTAAAATTCTAACTTCCACAATATACGCCGAAACGCTCCCGGGTCATCCAAAACCCGATCCGGACATATACCCAAGTCCGAAATCATCATACGAACCTACTGGAACCTTCAGATCATAGTTCTGATGTCGTTTTCTCAAAATTCCAATCTTAATCAATTTCTTCAACTTAAGGCTTCCGAAATGAGAATTTTCCTTCCAATTTGACCCCGAACTTCTTGAATTTCAACTCCGATCATACGCACAAGTCATAATACCTGAAATGAAGCTGTTCATGACTTCCAACCGCTGAACAATGCGCTAGAGCTCAAAACGATCGGTCGGGTCGTTACATTCTCCCCCACTTAAACAGACGTTCGCCCTCGAACGTGCCAAGAGCTTCTCTTGAGTTATCTGAAATCACTGTTTAACACCTCGTGCATCTACCCGTGTTGACACAACCCAGCTGAACATATAAGCTTTGATAAAATCTGAAGATAATCTCCCTTATCCCTACAGCAAATTCCGAACTCAATTCCAACACCGGAAATTCTGTGCTAGGCCCTTTTCTGATATATGAACACCGTATTAACTACCACACAAGGCACCAGAACACAACTGCGTACCTTTGCTGGCACCATACACTGCATAGTCCATCATCTAACCACAATGACGCTCCCTGAACCTTAATAGCCAGAATTCTACGAATTTGATGCTCTCAATGCACTTTATAAGATATATACATACATCCTTCTATAATGCTAACGATACCATCACAACGGAGGAGATATGCATAAATTCATACTCAACTGCAGAGTTAACAAATCCTTGAATACCTCATCGCACCGATCCCTTGTCCAATAATCTCGTCTCACCCAGTATGAACTGTTCAAATAGCAAATCATCCAAGACATGAACGACAATAAATGCCAAAATGCGCCAATAGGTCACAACTCGAACATGATACATAAGAAATGACTCAGAAAAGGACTACTCAACTCACGCTACTAGTATAAACTTTCCTTAGAAAAATAGGAAGTAAAACACAAGGAAAAATAATTATAGGAGCCCTACACAACATCACACTGTTGCAGCGTGCAACCCTATCCAAATAACATACTCGTGGCGGCATGCCACCCGATCCCAAATAACAGCATCGTGGCGGCGTGCCACCCGATCCAAATAAGATCATCGTGGCAGCATGCCACCCGATCCAAATAACATAAAACTCACGCAAGGAAATATATATACAGAGCTGATTTGCGCACTATTACAATTTACTGAATATCGATCATAAGCACGCTAAGTGCATAATACCATCCTGGGGAGATTAATAAAGCCGTAGGCTACATAACTCAAGCACAACTGAGGTGCGATATACACTCTAGATCTCAGGAGCTATCCTGCTCACATAACATCCCCACCACGCGGGACCTCAACACATAGGAAATTATCAAGCTGTTTCACAACTCGTACGACACAACCACAATAACATATAAATTCGACGAAGACGGAACAACACCCGCTGTTCTAATACCTCTCCATGAAAAGCGCTCTACTGAAAGGAACATGCCTGGCTCATACGGAGCCCTTAATCATATTTAAATCCATCCACAAACATCGAGCCACCTTGCTCGCACCAACTAAGCTAATAGCTTTTGCCTGGGTCCACATTAACCCATCTTCCCTAATAATACACGAGAACAACCATCATAATCGGGACTAACACCCCATAATCCATAATCAACTGAACCAAACGCCCTCTAGGCGTAAATTCTCAATTAAGCAATATTGCACTTCTTTATACTCAGTCCAAATCTGAAATCCATCAAGTGACTTCATGTCACACTTTATACAATCTTTTCGCGGTCATGCTTCCACGACCTTCCACACAAGGCGACAAGTCTGACCATCCATAACACCGACCACACTTAGGCCGCAAAACACATCGAGAACCCATGACCAGGGTACACAACCTCTCTCACCGAATATCAATCTCAGGTGACACTGAAGATAACACCAGCTTACTCTGAACTTTCAAATCACTTTGTCTTGCTCTTCCGAGCTCATGACGTCCTTATAAACATCGGACCTCAATCTCGATTCTTACTCCCAGTTACATACAAGAATTCCATCATAACTTCTGAACCACCAATAGGGTGAACACCTCATCATATAGGAACTTTTTACTTAACTCAATTCAAGAGTACCATCTCAACACACGAGTGAATTACCATTATCACCCAATCATGCAAATCCTTAAGTAGTAGTCTATACCACCATAACCCTTCCGAGGGTCCGCCTACACCTGGCAGGCCATAGCACTCAAATGCTTCCACCTGAGATCCGTTACGACGGTCGACAAGCCCCGCACACACCGGCACAAACCACATGCATAACTAAATCACATCAAAGGAACCGATCACTGCCGCAAATGTGCCAGTTCAACCATGACTAATCAATCTATCTCCTTTTAATCATCTTCAATTTCCTCAAGAATAATAACAACTTCCTTCAACCCATAACAACTCAACCCTCACTCATCCTGAGTGACCTTGATTCACGAGACTACGCAGCCCAAATCCCGCAACCCGTCTCATACCCTTCTGATAATTATTTTCTTTAACCCGGAGTCTATTTCTCTCACTCCTCCAATGCTATCCTGCGTGCTGAAACATATCATAGAACATTGCAAGCATCCTTCCTTTTTCTTAGAGATTACTCTGCAAAAGCTCGATTCTCGATCATAATGCTGCCTGAAATCCTTAAACGCCGCATTCTTAACTTTTGAACTCACTAAGACTGCTATTGAGAGTCACCCACTCCGACTGGCCCCGAATACAATCAACTCTAGGGCTCTCCTAGCACAGGAACACCCTTTTCAATGAAACACGTGACTGAGTCACTAACCTGACAACTTACCTATGCCTTAAGCAAAATTCTAGATCTTCCAGAGCCTAACCTTGGCCCGACAGGGCCAACTTTTGCACACATTCATCAAATCCCACGCACAATCAGCATTTTACTTCTTTCCCTTAGCTGAAACAGCTCGCCAACACGCCGACAATTCGCAACCTTATGAGAAGACAACCCTACAGCCTACTGGAGATGGTGGGACTCCCCCACTTAGCCCGAAGCCACTCCTTGTACCACTCTAGACCCTCCTGAGACCCTTTCTCCTTTGATAACACGATCCCTGCCAACCACATTCTTCAACACTTCTTCTCGATACTCTGACCCCACGCAACCGAAGAAACCATAGCACCGTCGAACCTAACACATTCCATTCGATCAATGACGACTACACGTCACAGGTGCATATCCCCATCTCACTGGAAGACACCCAGTCTTACTACCTTATCAATACCAACCGGACCATTCATAACCCAAATGTCATTCCTCTGCCGGCATAAAAGCACTGAAATCTCGAAATCACACTCTGAGAAGACCTCCCTTCAAGCCATTCATCACCCCCAACCTATGGGCAAGAATTCCATCATCATATCAGCACCGCATGACAATCAATTGCAAACATCATCACCAGCCGAGCACGGCCTTAAGGCTCCCAGAAACACAACTACTGAGCTGAAATAACACGTTACCCTTTTGCAGGGACATGACAACAACCACGACCATTTACACATGGAAGCATCTCGGATTACATTCGTAGCACCATTCCCATTCCTCAAATTCCTGACCCATAGCAAGCACTTCGCGACGCATAAGATTGAGTAGGAATGAACATAAAAATAAGCCTCAAAGGAATCAACTCGCACGATGAAGAATCAAGAAGGGAAGTACTCCTAACAACCCTGTAGCCTCTCGAAGATAAGTACTGACATCTCCGTACCGATCTGCAAGACTCTACTAGACTTGCTTATGACTCGTGAGACATACGGGAACCTAGCGCTCTGATACCATGTTGTCACGACCCAAAATCCCTAAGGTCGTGATGGCGCCGGACACAAGGTCAGGCAAGCCAAAACATTAATTAACTGAAATAACTTTCCAATTTTAACATTTTCAAAATATTTACCTTTTCTTGCATTTCATAATCAAATAAATAAATTTTAGTAAACTTAAATACGACAGCACATCAATTTAGTTTAATGAAATAAATCCCAACACGTCCCCAGAACCCGGTGTCACAAGTACATGAGCAATTTCTAAGAATTTTAAAAATATTACAAAGCCTGTCCGAAATACGACCGGACCGGGAAATTTAAAATGAAACAGATACAGTATGAAGGTGACTCTGTTAGCTGCAGATCGCCTCTGGAAGATGCAGCTCGCCTAAGTTTCCGAATCCTCCACATTGCTATGAAAGTACCTGTGCAATAAAACGCACAGCAAGTGCAGCATGAGTACAAAAACAACGTGTACTCAGTAAGTCGCCCGCCTAACCTCAGAGAGGTAGTGACGAGAGGTCAAATTAGACACTTACTAAGGTCCGACAATACCACATATGACAGAATACGATGAAATACAATAGACATGTAAGACAGTGAGCAACGAGTACATATCAAGTACAGAAATCCAAGTAACCACTGAGAATAATCAACAATGTACACTTCCCTTTTCCCCAAATACATGTCAAGCCAATACAATTAGAATAGTACCAAATAGTCATGCGCACACAAGGGTAAGACAACTGGCTGGAGTCATAAGATAGTCAACCTCTCTATGCACTGCCGAAGGATCGATCGGCCCGTCCCAAAAGTGCATCTCCCAACCTCTCTACGCATTGCCGAAGAATCGATCGACCCGTCCAAAAAGTGCGGCTCTCAATCTCTCTACGCACTGCCGAAGGATCGATCGACCCGTCCCAAAAGTGCATCTCTCAATATCTCTACGCACTATCGAAGGATCAATTGGACCGTCCCAAAAGTGCGACTCTCAATCTCTCTGTGCACTGCCTAAAGATCGATTGGCCCGTCCCAAAAGTGCACCTCTCAATATAATATGGCTAGCCTGCTCGCGAATCATACATGCGACTCAGGTGCTCATAAGTATACATACACAAATACAGGGTCTTTCTGCTCGCGAATCACTGAAGCTACTCAGGCACCCAAAGTTACATATATCCACATAATAAATTCGTATTTTATCCAGAAAACCATTTTTCTCATGAAAATGATAAAGTCTTTATTAAGAGAAACATGAAATATAGGTTTTGAAATCTTTGTTTTTGAAACTCATTTGTCCAGTTTAGTAATACTCCATGATACATCCCAGTCAAGGTACACATATATTCACAGCGGAAATAATTCTCCTTTTAGAGGGTTAACAATATGAACTCTAGTTTTCTTTTAAACTTTCAATCACATTTTCGGTCATGTTAGCAGTTTAATATTACAGACAGGATTACAGGTACACACATAAAGTATGCTAGTGGGTCCTAGGCTACCCGGACATAGCATAATAGTAGCTACGCACGGACTCCCGTCACCTCGTGCGTACGTAGCCCCCGAAGATAATAACATGTATTTAATTCACCTAGGGGGACGATTTTCCCTCACGAAGTTAGAAAGGAGACTTACCTCGTGTCGAACCTACTTTCCGGGTCAAGAATGTATCCGAAACTCCAAACTCGTCTCCCAGGGACTCGAACTAGATACAAGTTACTTAATTATGTTAATAAATGCTAAATGAATCAATTCTAATGAATGGAAGTGAGTTTTTCTAAAGTCTTTCCCCAAAAGTCAAAAATCAAACTCGGGCCTGCTCGCTCCAAACCCAAAATTCGGACCAAAACCCGATTACCCATTCGCCCCCGAGCCCGGATATATAAATGGTTTTGGAATCCGACCTCAATTTGGGGTTTAAATCCCCAAATTTCAGTATTCTTAGGTTTTACCCAAAATTTCCAATTCCACCATGAAGGCCCTAGATTTTAGGATGAAATCTTGTAAAAGAAGTTAAGGAGTGAAGAAAATGAGTTAGAAATCACTTACCAACGTTTTGGAGAAGAAAAAGTGTTTGGAAAATCGCCTCTTATGGTTTTGGAGTCTTGAAAAATTAAAAATAACTGAAAATACCACTTATTTATACTCCTCTCAGGCCCCCCACCGCGGTAAGCGAAAAAGGGACTGCGGTCGCGCTAGCAAAGTCAAGAAAAACTGAAGAAAACTAAGAAAAATGACTGCAGTGACCTGCTTTAGTATTTTGACCATAACTTTCCCTAAACATGTCCAAATTATGATTGATTTATGTTTCTGGAAACTAGACACGAAGGGTTACAACTTTTATTTTTGAATCATCTCAAAATGCATTGTAGATCAAACGATATAGGCCTCCGAAGTCATACTAGTGACCCAGCTCCTCCACCGCGGACCGCGAAGGCACGACCGCAAGCAGCACAAAAAGGGCCGCGGCCCGCGGTGGTGGGTACAGAAATTTGACCCCTCAGACGTGCAACAACTATATTTTAACCTAAAGACATCTCGGGACCTACCCGGAACTCACCCGAGCACCGGAACTTCAAATCGAACGTACCAACAAGTCCCAAATCATCCCACGGACCTGCTCGAGCCTTCAGAACACCCAAAAAAATCCTAAAACTCAGAATCACACGTCAAAATCCCTAGAATCAAACTCAAGAACTTTAAGTTCTTGAATTCGTTAACAATGCGCCGAACTGACCTATACTACTCGGAATGACACCAAATTTTGCGAGCAAGTCATATTCGACATTACGGACCTGCTCCTACTTCCGGAATCGCATTCCGACCCCGATATCAAAATTTCCACTTTCGGTCGGATTCTTAAAAAAAAAACCTTCAAATTTCTAACTTTAGCCAGATGACTTTAAAATAACCTACGGACATCCGGATTCACTTCCAATTGCGCTCCCAACTCTAGAATCATCGTACGAAGCTATTCTCGGACTCGGAATCCCAAACGGACATCTATAACACTGAAAGGCCTCCCAACCCAAACTTATGAAATTTCTTCTAAAATGCTAACTTCCGCAATATACACCGAAACGCTCCCGGGTCATCCAAAACCCAATCCGGACATACACCCAAATCTGAAATCATCATACGAACCTGCTGGAACCTTTAGATCCTGGTTCTGAGGCCGTTTGCTCAAAATTCCAATCTTAATCAATTTCTTCAACTTAAGGCTTCCGAAATGAGAATTTTCCTTCCAATTTGACCCCGAACTTCCTGAATTTCAACTCCGACCATACACACAAGTAATAATACCTGAAATGAAGCTGTTCATGACTTCAAACCACTGAACGACGCACTAGAACTCAAAATGACCGGTCGGGTCGTTACATGGAGCGTACAATTAAGATATTGGAGGACATGCTCAGGGCATGTGTGGTTGACTTCGGAGGTCAGTGGGAACAGTTCTTGCCTTTGACTGAGTTTGCTTATAATAATAGTTATCAGTCCAACATCGAGTTGGCTCTATTTGAGGCTTTGTATGGTCGGCGATGCCGTTCTCCTATCGGGTAAGTTATATGGCATCAACCTGGTGAGGGATGCTTTGGAGAGGGTGAAGTTGATTCAGGAGATGCTCCGCACAGCACAGTCCAGACGGAAGAGTTACGCGGATCAGAGGGCGCGTAATGTATCATTTATGGAGGGAGACAAGGTTCTGTTGAAGGTCTCGCCGATGAAGGGTATTATGAGATTGGGGAAGAAGGGCAAGTTGAGCCCGAGGTTTATAGGTCCCTTCGAGGTGTTGCGGCATGTTGGGGAGGTTTCTTATGAGTTAGCTTTACCTCCCAATTTATCAGGAGTTCATCTGGTCTTTCATGTATCCATGCTCCGGCGGTACCATGCCGACTTCTCTCACGTAGTTGATTTCAGCACTATTCAGTTGGATGAGAGGTTGGGCTACGAGGAGGAGCCAATTGCTATTATTGATAGACAAGATCGTCAGTTGAGGTCCAAGAGAGTTTCTGCGGTGAAGGTCCAGTGGAGGGGCCAACCAGTCGAGGAAGCGGCCTGGGAGTCCGAGGAGGACATACAAAGCAGATATCCGCACTTATTCAGCACTTCAAGTATGATTCTAGACCCGTTCGAGGACGAACGTTTGTTTAAAAGGTGGAGAATATAATGAACCGGCCGGTCGTTTTGCGTTATCGGACCCCATTCCCCTAAATGAAACTCCCCATAGCGGCTTATTGTGATTTGTGACTTGCGGGGATGGGTGGTTCGGGATTCGGAAGTGTTTAAAGCGATATTGGAACACTTAGTTCCTTAAGGTTGGCCTTTTTGTCCAAGTTTGACTTCGGTCAATATTTTTAGTAAACGACCTCAGAATTGAGGTTCGACGGTTCCGGTAGCTCCGTATGATGATTTCGAACTTGGGCGTATGTTCGGAATGGGTTTTGGATGACCCGCGAGCGTTTCGGGATGTGTTTTGTGTTATGGAGGTCTGAACGGAATTTCGAGACCGGGAATAGTTCCGTTATGTCATTTATGACTTGCCTGCAAAATTTGGTGTCATTCCGAGCAGTATAAGTCGGTTCGGCGTATTGTTAGCAAATTCTAGAAACTTAAAGTTCCTAAGTTTGATTCTAGGGGTTTTGAAGTGTGATTTTGAGTTTTAGCGTTGTTGTGGGGTTTCGAAGGCTCAAGCGAGTCCGTATAATGATTTGGGACTTGTTGGTATATTTGGATGGGGGCTCGGGTGGGCCTAGGTGCCTCTCGGGCAACAAACGAGGCCAACCACCAGCTGAAGCAACTGCTGGTGCACCTGTTCTGGTGTGACCGCAGGTGCGGTTGCCCAGTCGTAGGTGCGGGACCACTCCTGTGATCCCAGCCTCGCAGGTACGACCCCTAGGTGGGCTGCCCAGTTCTCGCAGGTGCGGACCTTTCCCTACAGGTGCAGAGCCGCATGTGCGGACTCCTGCCCGCAGGTGCGAGCCTAGGCCCCTCTTCCGCAGGTGCGAGACCGCAGGCGCGGTTATCGAGTCGCAGGTGCGGAAACCCCTGTAGGCAGTAAGGTCTTTAAATGCGGGATTATCCCATTTTCACTCCATTTTCTTCCACCATCGACGATCTTGAGAGTTTGGAAAAGAGTCCCACGACCTAGCTACTAAAAGGTAAGTGAGTTCTATCCTAAAGTTAGTTAATGCATGAATTCCTAGTTGAATTTAACTACCTAATTATTGGAAAATTAAGAATTTGGGTAGTAACCTAGGGCGTTCGAGAATTTAGATAAATACCCATGAATTTGCTATGAATTCATAGAAAAATCATATATTAACGATCCTTAGGTTATGGGTGAGTGTTTTCTTCGAGAATTTTCGGAATCCGAGCATGCGGGCCCGGGGTTGGATTTTGGGATTTCTTCAAGAATGATGCATTTGACTAAATAGTAGGAGAATTCCATGCTTTGATTATAATTTGATATATTTACGTAACGTTTGATTAGTTTTGAGTCCTTAGGAGACGAGTTTGGAGTTTCGGGCACGTTCTTGGTCCGGGAAGTAGATTCGACACGAGGTGAATCTCCTTTCTAACCTCGTAAGAGGGAATTCTCCCCATAGGTGATTTAAATGCTATGTGTGATGTTTGTGGGGGCTTCGTACGTACAAAGGTGACGAGAGTCCGTACGTAGCGGCTATTATTATTATGTCCGGGCAGTTAGGCCCATATAATGCCTTGTGTCTTCCTTGAAATGAACTATATGCATAATGAATTAAATGTTACATGTGGCTTATTTCCCTGAGATTATGGAATTTGAGAAATTCTAAGGAATTATTCACTGAAAAGTAATTTAAAAAAAGAATAATGTGTGTGCATGTGACCGCTTCGCAATTTACATTCCGCGAGCGGAGTGTGATTTTCCCACTCTCATGGGAGCGGGCCGTACGCCACGACGGATTGAAAGACGCACTTATGGTTCGGGCCGTTCGAGCCTCAGCAGTGCATGGATATGAATACTTTATGGAAAAAATGCACTTATGGTTTGGGCCCTTCGACCCTCGGCAGTGCATAAATATGAGTACTTTATGGCAAAGTTGCACTTATGGTTCGGGCCGTTCGACCATCGGCAGTGCACATATATGATTATTTTATGGCTCAGGCCGGTTGTCCTTATCCCGTATGCATGATAAATTGTTACTGAATTCATGGATATTGATTTGACAGATATTTGGGGGAAGATAAAGTAGTAATTGTTCATTTACTTCCAGTATTTACTTGGATTTCAGTGCCTTATATATTTGCTGCTTCACTACCTTTACATGCCTACCGTTTTCATCATATTCTGTTAAATTATATTGTTGGACCTTAGTGAATGTCAAGTCGACCTCTCGTCACTACTTCTTCGAGATTAGACGGGATACTCACTGGGTACATATATATTTATGTACTCATGCTACGCTTATGTACTTAATTGTACAAGTTCTGAGGCTAGTGCATCTGGTTGTCAGACTGGAGCTTGATTTTGATTATAGTGGGACCTGACTTCACGGTGAGCTGCTTCTCCTGGCGATCTCCGGCAGCACCATGGAGTTTGTTTTGCTTATTTCCCGTCTATTTCTTTCAGATAGTGGGACTATATATTATATCTTTTGTATATTCTGTTAGTATGACCGTAGGACTTGTGACACTAGTTCCTGGCACACACACGTGGTAGTTATTATGGATTACAGGTCTGTATATATGTTGGCTTACGCCTCCTTATGATCGCTTTTGATTTAAACTGGCTAGTCATCCTTTTTGATTTATGTTATAAGCTTTAAAACTTTGTATATGTTGAAATGTTTAACCAAATAAGAAAGAACCCTTAGTAAATTGAATGTTGGCTTGCCTGACCCCGCTGTTGGGTGCCATCACGATCTGAGTTAGGATTTTGGGTCGTGACACCTCTGGGGGATAAGCACAGACGTCTCCGTACCGATCTCTCAGACTCTACTAAGATCATCCGCGAATTGTGAGACCTAAGCAACCTAGTGCTCTAATACCAACTTGTCACGACCCAAATTTTCCACCGTCGGGACCGTGATGGCGCCTATTATTGAACCCGCTAGGCAAGCAAACATTAATGTTTATTTACCTTATTCATTTATTTTTAACATATAATAGGTGATGTACAAATCATTGGAAATAAAAGTGCGAAAGTAAATAAAGTCTAACAACTTGATTAAATGCCATTACGAAATTCATAATACTAAACCCAAAATTTGATGTCACAACTTCACAGACTGTCTAAAAATACTACATATAGAGTTCTGAACAAAATAAATACATCTGCCTTAGAATAAGGAAGAACAGAATGGAAATAAAGTAGGAGGGGACGCCAAGGCCTGCGGACGCCTGTAGGACTACCTCGGAATCTCCAAATGAAGTGAAGGCAGCCTCCTCACTCTAAGGTCCGCAGGGTCCTTTACCGGAATCTGCACAAAAGTGCAGAGTGTAGCATCAGTACAACCGACCCCATGTACTGAGTAAATGTCGAGCCTAACCTCAGCGAAGTAGTGATGAGGCTAGGACACGCCAACCAACTAAACCTGTGTAGTTTAATCATATACAGAGAAAATAATAACAACAAGAAATAAAAAGCTAAATACAAAGAAAGGGGAACATGCTGAGGGAAGGAAATATCAAATGATGGAAATAACGAAGTAAAGCAACAAATTCGATATCAATTTAAACAACAGAAGTAACAACACAAAACAAGTGAACGACATCACCCATCGTGCTTTTACTCTCATCCTCACCAAATAATAAGTAGAATGCACGACATCACCCTTCGTGCTTTTACTCTTATCCTCACAATAAATAAATAGAAACGGCACAACATCACCCTTCGTGCTTTTAATATCATAATATGGCACAACATCACCCTTCGTGATTTTAATATCATAATATGGCACGACATCACCCTTCGTGCTTTTACCCTCTCTCACAATATCATACACGGCATCACCCTTCGTGTTTTACACTCTTCCTCACCCAAACAAATCAATAACAACAATCCGACAAGGAAATAAACAATACAAACCACAATAATACAACCGTAACGTCCCGGTAATGGAGTCAACAGTAGAATCAATATCATCCCGGCAAGGGAAATAGCTATAACCAATCTTACCTAGTTACTCAATTTCACGTAGAAATTCTCAACTTGAACCAATACTCAACAACGATCAATACCTAAGAAACACCACCAACATAGATAATTGTCAAATTAAACTCAAGTAATGCTTAATGAAAAATCACCTAAGTCATAATATTCGACTCACGACATGCTTGACACCAATGTATAGATACTCGTCACCATGCCTATACGTTTCACATTATACTAACACGTAGCAAATAAAACACAATACCTACTCCCTCAAGCTAAGGTTAAGACAAACACTTACCTCGAATTCCCCGACCAAAATCAAGACTCAATTACCGCTTTCCCTTTAGAATTCATTTCCAATTGTATTGTATATAGACATAATTAGCTTAACAATATCAATAAATGCTAAATAATTAAACCCCAATGCTTAATTATGACTTTTCTATCATTCTTCCCAAAAAGTCAAAAATTGACCCTCGACCCGCTTGGTCAAAACATGAGGTTCGGACTAAAACCCGATCACCCATACACCCACGAGCCTGAATATATAATTAGTTTCGAAATCCGACCCCAAATCGAGGTCTAAATTTCCAAATTTGTAAAATCCCTAATTCTCCTAAATCCCTAATTTTCTACCCTTCAAGAACAAGATTTAGGCCTAGAAATCTAATGGGTGTTAATGGAAAATGAAGAAACGAGTTTAAGAACACAAACCTAGAACTTGGTGGTGAAATCCCCCTTCAAAAATTGCCCCTAAGCTTCCTTGGCTTTGAAAATATGAAGTTATGGCTAAAATCCCATTTTTCTACTGTTTTAAGTGCTGGGTAACAATACTCAGTGCATTCGTGAAGGGCAACCTATAAGAGGACTTATGCGATCGCAGGATGAGCTGTGCGTTCGCGAAGGCTTAGCCCTGCCGCGCCTTCTCGTTCGCATACAAGGGGTCGCGTTTGCATAGCTCTCCCAGGTTCCTAGCCAGCCTCCCTCCTATAACTGTGCGTTTTGTTTGACCTGGTGCGTTCGCGTAGAGTAATTTCCCAATGCTCCACGTTCGCACCCCAGGTCTATGCGTTCGCATAGAGAAAATCCCAGCCCCAGCCCCACATACTCTTCGCGTTCGCGTGGGTTACCACGCGTTCGCATAGAACAAAACACCAGACACCAGCAAACAACATTCTCACAAGATTGTTCTAAATCCAAACCACTCTGACACCTATCCGAAACTCACCCGAGCCCTCGGGGCTCCAAACCAAACATGTACACAACCTTAAAAATATCCTACGGGCTTACTCGTGTGATCAAGTCGCCAAAATAACATTTAGCATAAAAATCAAAGGAAAATCTCAAGAACTTTCAAAGTTTCAATTTTCACAACTATGGGTCCGAATCACGTCAAATGACCTTCGTTTCTTACCAAATTTTACAGGCATCACTCAAACACTATATTAAACCTGTACCGGAATTTGGAACAAAAATACGGGCCCGGTACCATCAATTTCAAATATAATTAAATTTCTAAAAACTCGTATAATTTTAGTAAAATAATTTCTTACAAAAATTTATTTCTCGGGCTTGGGACCTCGTAATTCAATTCCGGGTATACGCTCAAGTCCCATATTTTCCTACGGACCCTCCGGGATTGTCAAATCACGGGTCCCGTTTACCCAAAATGTTGACGGAAGTCAACTTAAAATCAATTTTAAAGGCAAAATTAGCATTTTTCTCATTTTTTCATATAAAAGTTTTTCGGATGTACGCCCGGACTGCTCACGCAAAACTAGGTGAGATAAAAGGAGGTTTTCAAGGCCTCAAAACACAGTTTTGACTTATAAAATGAGAGATGACTTTTTGGGTCATCATGTTTTTCGTGCCTTCCATGATTAAAAACTAGTACTATTAGTTTATCGTTCTTTGATGATATCGTTGGAATAAGTCCTTTTGAAAGACATATGAAAAAGAAGAACATTTAGTGCATTTACGGGCATCTAAAAATCAGCAGAGATAGAAAAAAAGAAGAAAATGAGTTACCATATTATATTAACAAGCAGATATGGAGAAGGAAAATCAAGAAGTAATGCTTTATATTTGTAATAGCTTCCCACATGTGTTGTAGCTTATATTCTTCGATGTTTTCTCATGGGTGTACATGCAATGGGAACATATTACGATCACGAACCAATATACCTAAGTGTCTCATAAATGAGGCATGATGCTGCCCAACAACCCTGTTGTGGTAGAAAGTGACGTGCAATTTTTCTCCAACTTTGAGTCCTGCAACTTTTTTACACCTATTTGTACCTCTCACTTTTTTTATCTTTTCAGATTCACATGGCCCTGCAAATTCTAATTTAAGTCAAATATAAAAATAGTACTTAGACAATAAAAACCAAAAAAGATCTTATAACTTGAGACAATAAAATACTTATTTCACTTCTCTGAGTGCACTGCATCTCTTCTTCTTCATGAAGAAAGGAAGTATCACCTTCCAATATATGATAAAAACTAGGAGGCGCAACATTTTCTCCACCTTTGAACCTGCAAATTTTTACACCTATTTGTTCCTCTTAATTTTTTTACCTTATCAGATTCACATGGCCTTGCAAATTCCAATTTAAGTCAAATATAAAAATAGTACCTAGACAATAAAAACCAAAAAAGATCTTATTGCTTGAGACAATAAAATACTTATTTCACTTCTCTGAGTACCCTGCATCTCTTCTTCTTCATGAGGAAAGGAAGTATCACCTTCCAATATTTAATCAAAATCAAGAGGCACAACATTTTCTCCAACTTTGAGTCCTGCAATATTTTTACACCTATTCATTCCTCTCATTTTTTGACCTTTTCAGATTCATATAGCCCTACAAATTCCAATTTAAGTCAAATATAAAAATAGTTCTTAGACAATAAAAATAAAATATCTTATTGCTTGAGATACTAAAATATTTTTTTCACTTTTCTGAGTGTCCATCCTGTCTTCTTCTTCATGAGGAAAGGAAGTATCGCTTTCCAATATTTGATCAAAACCAGGAGGTACAACATTTTCTCTAACTTTGAGTCCTGCAACATTTTTACACCTATTCATTCCTCTCATTTGTTTAACTTTTCAGATTCTTATAGCCCTGCAAATTTTAATTTAAGTCAAATATAAAAATAGTTCTTAGACAATAAAAATAAAATATCTTATTGCTTGAGATACTAAAATATTTTTTTCACTTTTCTGAGTGTCCATCCTGTCTTCTTCTTCATGAGGAAAGGAAGTATCGCTTTCCAATATTTGATCAAAACCAGGAGGTACAACATTTTCTCTAACTTTGAGTCCTGCAACATTTTTACACCTATTCATTCCTCTCATTTGTTTAACTTTTCAGATTCTTATAGCCCTGCAAATTTTAATTTAAGTCAAATATAAAAATAGTTCTTAGACAATAAAAATAAAAGTATCTTATTGCTTGAGATAGTAAATACTTTTTTCACTTCTCAGAGTGTCCATCATCTCTTCTTTTTCATGAGGAAAGGAAGTATCACCTTCCAATATTTGATCAAAACCAGGAGGCACAACATTTTCTCCAACTTTGGGTCCTGCAACATTTTTACACCTATTCATTCCTCTCATTTTTTTACCTTTTCAGATTTACATAGCCCTGCAAATTCCAATTTAAGTCAAATATAAAAAAAATTCTTAGACAATAAAAACAAAAAAATCTTATAGCTTGAGATAAAAAAAAATACTTTTTTCATTTCTCTGAGTGCCCAACATCTCTTCTTCTTCATGAGGAAAGGAAGTATCGCTTTCCAATATTTGATCAAAACCAGGAGGTGTGAGACCATCATTATGAGTTATCTTATTCAGATCATAAGCTAATACATTAAAAGCTTTACTTTTGCCAATCAAACCTCGTTCAGTATTTACTCTTACAGAAGACAATGCTCTGAAGCTCTGCCCTCGTCCCTGTCACGACCCAAATTCCCAACCTTAGGGATCATGATGGCGCCTAACACCACACTTTCTAGGCAAGACAATGTTAGAGTTCGATTATCTATTTTCCTTTGATTATCCATTTAAACATAATAAAATAAAATTAAAGTAAACTTAATCTAATGGTTTCCAAAGAATAACTCCAAATATAAAATAATAAACAACTAAATAAACCGAACCACGAACTAATTATATAAATAACTCTAAGGCTACCCCAAGGTCTGGTGTCACAATTCACGAACTACTAAAGAATACTACAATTAATTAGCTGAAAGAAATAATATAACTGTTTTAGGAAAATTATAAAACAGTCTCTACGAACTAAGAGAAGACTCTCGAGATCTGTGAATGCCAGAAGATATACCTCGTGTCTCCGGATAATAGATAGCTGCCACTAAAATCTCTACTGCTGGCCGGTACCTGGATCTGCACAAAAGAGTGCAGAGTGTAGTATCAGTACAATCGACCCCATATACTGAGTAAGTGCCGAGCCTAACCCCGACGAAGTAGTGACGAGGCTAAGGCGGGGCAATTATAACTTAACATGCGATAATATATGTATATAATAAAGTAATAAAATAATTATACGCAAACAAGAAAACATAACTGCAACAATGAATAAATAAAATAACTCAGTCACCTATTCCAGGCCATGGCTGTCACCAAAATTTCACCCAACTTTCCAATTTTCCAAACTTTAATTTAAAATAACCAAATGTGCAAGATATGGGAAAACAGTAGGATAAAACAATAAACTTCCAAATGTTTGTAATAAAAATCAGTAAAGCATAATTATCCTCCCTTATCACTGTCATATATTTATATTTTTCCTGTCCACCCTTATCACAGTCATATATATATTTCCCCTGTCCACCTTTATCACAGTCTTATATATTTATTTCCCCTGTCCACCCTTATCACAGTCATATATATTTATTTTCCCTGTCCAGCCTTATCACAGTCATATATATTTATTTCCCCTGTCCACCTTTATCACAGTCATATATATTTATTTTCCCCGTCCACTCTTATCACAATCATATATATTTATTTCTATCAAAATATTTCACAATTCAGGCCAAGCCTTTCATAATACTTTTGTCTCAACAGTCATAAACAATAAACAGTAGTTCTCACAACTTCATAAATAATATCTCAAAATGAATCAACAGGAGTATACATATATATACATATATATACATATATATATATATATATATATATATATATATATATATATATATATATATATATATATATATATATCGTAAAACAATGACACTCGGTCTTCATGTACCACAATGAAATCAAGGAAAACAACTAATACCTTCCCAAACATGATTACAACAAGACTTACAACAATATAGCAAACCAAGTAATTATAGAAGAAAACAATTAACATGAAACAATTAAAAACATGAAGCATTAGATTGGAAAAGGGGATGGGATAATGTAAACAGACAATTTGGTGGTGCATAGATACTTGTCACCTCACCTATATACCACTCACATGCAATTTCACATAACAATTTAGTTGGGAATTCCTATTCCCTCAAGTCAAAGTTAAACCAAGCACTTACCTCAGTTTCGTAGGCCACTCGCTGTTCAATTATAACTTTTCCTCTTGAATTCACCTCCAATACACTCGAATCTAACCATAATTAACTTTATATCATTAATTAATGCTAAAGGAACTAACTTTACTGAAAATTATAATTTTTCCTAAGTTTTCTCAAAAAAAGTTAAAACCCGACCCCGGGCTCGCTTGGTCCAAACTCGGGGTTCGGACCAAATTACGTTTACCCATTCATCCACGATCCCGAATATACAATTAGTTTCGAAATCCGACCTCAATTCGATGTAAATATTCGATTTTTACAAAATTCCCTAATTCTACCCAAACCCTCAATTTTTACCATGAAAATTTTTAGTTTTTGATTTATATGTGATGAAAAACATTGGGTAATTGAAAGAGTAAATTTTAGAATTGATTACCAACAACTCGGGGATGAACTTTGATGGAGAAAATTGTCCTTAGGGCTGTTTAGTTCGAAAATTATGAAGAAAAAGGGTTCTGTCCGCGTTTAAAAGTGTATTTATATAGCTGGATAGGCCTTCTATGCGTTCGCATGGGCCTGCCCACGTTCGCATAGGGTCAGGCCTTATTGGCCTTGGCGATCGCGTAGGGGCGGCTGCGTTCGCCTTGGGTACTTGGGCTCCTTCCAGGCCCAATTAACCTAGTGCATTCACATAGCACAACTGGTGACCTCCCTGAAACTTGCACTATGCGATCGTGGATTAGGCTATGCGATCGCATAGCACTAATTCCCTGCTCACCAGAACCAACAAAACATCAATTTTCATAAGTGTAAAACACCTTGTGGCCTATCCGAAACTCACCCGATCCCTCGGGGCTCTAAACAAAACATGCACGCAAGTCTAAAAACATCATACACACTTGCTCGTGCGATCAAATCATGAAAATAACATGTAAAACTATGAATTAAACCTCAAAACTCAGCAATTTTCTCAAGAACACTTAAAGTTCATTATTTCTCAACCGGACGTCCAAATCACGTCAAATAAACTCTATTTTTCACCAAATTTCACAGTTAGCATTTAAATACTATAACAGATTTTTACCGGGATCCGGAACCAAAATAGGGGCCCGATACCAATGGTTTCAAACATTAATTCTTTTCTTTATTTCATTAATATTTCAGCAAAACAATTTCTTTCAAAAATTAATTTCTAAGGCATGGGACCTTGGAATTCATTTCGGGGCATATGCCCAAGTCCCATATTTTACTGCGTACCTACCGGGATCGTCGGAACATAGGTCTGGGTCCGTTTACTCAAAATGTTGACCAAAGTCAACTATAATCAAATTTCAACCCTAGAAATCACTATTTCTCATATTTTCACATAAAAGCTTTCTGGTTTCACGGCCGGACTGCGCACGTAAATTGAGGTATTTAAAATTAATCTTTTATGGATAATAAGACTAGAACGGTGTCACGACCCCAACTCTAAACTAGTCGTGGTGGCGCCTATCGTGGAACTAGGCTAGCCAAAATAACGCTTAAAACGTAAGGAATCTTTCATTTATATCATTACTGAACTGATAACCCATAAATGTTTCGTTTAATCATTTCAAAACGGATAAAGCTACACCGAATATTAAATACAACCCCAAGATCCCGGAGTCACTGGTCATGAGCATCTACAGAAAATATACAACACTAGAAGATAAACTCTATAATAGTAAGCAGTAGAGAGCAGGGCTGCGGATGTGTGCAGCTACCTCGCAAACTCTCCGAGAAGTCTCTGGAACAGATACACAACTCACTCTGCCCTAGCACCTGCATCTGCACACAAGGTGCAGGGAGTAATGTGAGTACTCCAACTCAGTAGTAATGAAAATAAATCAGGTCTGAGCAGTAAGAAACACATAAAGTCAAATAATCATTTCAAAATAAGCAGTCTTTCTTTCCAACAGTGTATACGTTAAATCATCACACTTAGAAAGGCAATGTTAGTAAAACTCCTTTGAAAAGTGTAATTTCCAACAATTTCAGAAAAATATCAAAGAAGTTTAGTGTAAAATTGAAATGAATTATAAGTAGCCACTCGGGCAAAAACATGAATAAGAGACTGTCCCTCGGGCGTAACATCACTAAGAATCAGCCTCTCGGGCATACCTCACAGTCTCTCATAATCAGCCCCTCGGGCAACCTCACAACCACTCATACCTCCTAATCACTCATCACTCGGCACCCGACACTCGCACTCAGTATTTACCTGCGCTCACTGGGGGTGTGTACTGACTCAGGAAGGGCTCCTACATCCCAAGCGCTAATATCAAGCCATCTCGTGGCATAATCACTCAGGCCCTCGGCCTCTCACATATCATGAACAATGTAACATGCTGCGGCGTGCAGCCCGATCCATAGCATCCTCACAACGTAGGCCCTCGGCCACACTCAGTCAGAAATCTCTCAAAAAGCCACTCGGGCTATCAGTAAAATGGGGTACTCGACCCAAAATATCATTTTATATCTCAAAATAGTGTAAATAAGACTGAGTTTCGAAATCCGTTATACATAATATGGCTGAGTGTAATCATAAGTCAACACAGTGAGGAATAGCAGTAAAAGCCCCCAAGGTGTCCAAAACAGGTCGGCGCAAGGCCCCAAACATGGCATACAACCCAAAATATAGTAAAAATCTTAAAACATGAAATATCATATGATTTAAAATCGATTACGCAACTTAATAGTTGCCACGGGACGGACCATGTCACGATCCCCCAACAGTGCGCGCCACACACTCGTCATCTAGCAAGTGCGCCACTCCAAAATAGTGAGAAAATACTAAGTCCGGGGTTTCATACCGTCATGACAAGATTTACAGTCATTACTTACCTCAGACTGACCCAAATACTAATCCGCGATGCTCTTGCCTCTCGAATCGGCTCCTGATGGCTCCGAATCTAACCAAAACCAGATTAATAACATCAATATACGCTAAAGGAACAAAGCCCACTTGAAAATTATCAAATTTAACCAAAATTCTAGATATTGGCCAAACCCGACCCCCAAGCCCACGTCTCGAAATTCTATAAAAATCACATCACAAGAATCCTCATTCTTTCCCGAATCTATACATATAAAATGCATCGAAATCCAACCACAAATGACCCCTCAATTACTCAACTAAAGTCTCAAATTTTTCCAAACCCTAACCTCCTATTTACACACTGATTTTCCCTTAATTTCAACCTATTTCAGTCCAAAAATCACATGGAAACGAGTTTTAGGTTCATATATCTTACCTCAACGAAGTCCTCTTGATTTCCTCCTTCAAAACCCTCTCCCAAAGCTCAATCCCGGATGAAAATATTGAAGAAATGGCTAAAAATTACAAAGGATGGTATTTATACTCTCCTGTACAGAGGTCGCGCACCTGCGGTCATTTACGCACACTTTCGGACCCGCACCTGCGGTCCCAGGTGCGTATCTACGGTCCTAGGTGCGCATCTACGGTCCCAGGTGTGCATCTGCGGTCCTAGGTGCACACCTGCGGACTCCACTAAAAAATTAAACCTCCGCACCTGCGCTCAAAGTTCTGCATCTACGGCTTCGCAGGAGCGGTAAGACCCTTGCACCTGCGGAACTCCTCCAGCCCACCAGAATCCGCACCTACGCCCCTTTCTCGCACCTGCGCTCAACCATCTGCAGGTGCGGTCACACCAGAGGGGCAACACCAACAGCAGTTCATCTGCATTTTTCCTATTTCAAAGTCCCCGAGGGCCATCCGAAATCAACCCGAGCCCCTCGGGACCCCAACCAAAAATACAAACAAGTCATAAATAATCACCCGAACTTAATCGAATTCTCAGAACACCCAAAATAACATCGAAACTCCAATTCAACCCATGATTCAAGCCAAAGATTCCTAAAACTTCCGAAAATCACCAACGATGTCGTATCCAACCAAAACACCTCCGAATGACCTGAAAATTTGCACACACGTCCAAAATGACACTACGAACCTGATCCAACTTCCAAAATTGCATTTTGACCCCGACAGCTAATTTTCCACTGCCTACCGGAAATCGCCAAAACCTCAATTTTAAAAATTCAAGCCTAATTCTTCTCCGGATCAAAACAACATTCCGAACAGACTCCTAAGTCCCAAATCACCTGACGAAGCTATCCGAACTATAAAATCTACATTCTGAGGTCGTTTACCAACAAGTCAATTTCCGGTTGACTTTTCCAACTATTGAACCAAGTTAAGAGACTTTGTGTCATTTCTCTCCAAAAATCGCTCCGAACTCGAGCCGACCAATCTAACACAACATAATGAAGCTAAACCACATATAATGAAGCAGAAACGGGGGAAACGGGGCTATTACTCTCGGAACGACCGGCTGGGTCGTTACATCCTCCCCCACTTAAGCATACGTTCGCCCTCGAACGTGCCAAGAGTTGTTCCAAACACCACCAAAATTGTCGTGTAGCCTACCATGCACATACTCGGGGGTGATCCCACGTCACCCTATCCCATATAGGTCCAATAGCACAACACAGTTGAAATTTCAAAATCCAATCCTGACCCATAAACCTTAGAACCAAATTTCCACCTCTGAAATGATTTACAAGATCAAAATTCCACAACTATAAACTGAAAAAGTCTGAACACACTGTATCAAGCCATATCCGTAACCCAAGATGTAATCACATAATATACCGCATGACTCAAACACCCATAGCGATAACTCCTAATCACAATAGCTGGTCAAAACAACCCAATACCGATACATATCCTCTTATTAAGCAATGCCTCCCTCTAACACTTCCATATACTATCGATGATGAAAGAAACACGTAGAAACTAGCAACCATTCGTCCGATCAGTCAGACATGAAGCTCCCCCTTCCCAAATAGGAATTATAACAGATTTCTAAGCCGACTCACGATATTTATCCTTCCAACTATGCTGTAGTCAATTCTGACAGTATTCATTCTAGGTCCAATGACCTCTTCTCATCCAACACGAATACTCTGATGACATGACACATCAATACAATTCAAAGCCATAACTTGTGCAACACGTGCACTCAATAGCAACATCCCAATGTAATCAAAATTATATAAAAGATTCACACGAGAGGACCATCCCGCCATTAACAATTACCGTCATAACATCATGCTAAGAGCCTGGCACTCATCGGAAAAAAATCAAAATACACGAATCTGACACCAAGGATCATACCTCCACATAACTCCGCTACAATGCGTGATCCCATCCACACGCTGGTCCACATGAAACACTTTGAGTCACCTTGCTCAAAATCAATAACCATGCGCAATTTGACATCAAGTACTCAAAGTGCGTTGCCCTAACCACGGGGAATCAGACGATACCATGGCACACGGACCCGAAAGAACATAACCAATACGTCTCAGCCCCGCAATACCCAATTACTTACCTCCTCAAATATAGCTATAAAGCCCAATTAGAACCGCACCATATGTGCCTATAACCAACGATCACAACTCCTCGCAACCCCGAAGGTAACTCATATATCATTCCAGAATACGACTAAACTCAATGACAGACAAGTGGTACATCCCTCAACCATAGCAATTGGAGTCAACAATTTTGACCCGATGTAGAACACACACCCGGGCCTACCAATAACCTTAAATCAACTCTGGTCACCCACAACAGATATATAACTCACCGAAAAGTTCACGATGACTAAATCATGGTACATACTAACATCTGACTAGCTTTGCTCGCATCTCCACAGTTCACTACCACAAAATAACCTGTTTATGAGAACCCTCAGTCTCGAAGTCATGAAGCGCACCAATTACGATATCTGATCTCAACTCCACCGCTCGAATATATAACACCTCTAATACTCAATCATTCCACGAGGGATACCCTTATAATTCTTTGTTCCACCAAGCAAACTTAAATATCAGCAGTCGATGCAAAAGAAGAGCGTCGCAATACCAATGAATCACCTTAACTCTACACATTGCCCTTTCTGAAATGTATACCCTCATCAAGCCACCCAATAGTGATATCATCTACCTAGTCATCTGGAACCGCCAATGCTACCTAAGAATTTTGACCTTCCTTCCAGAACTGAACTGTGACCTCACATATGCAAATCTCAACCCTACACAACATACCGCATACGCCATGTAATCCTATGATAAATATGAGAACTTCAGAATCCCTTTCGAGCCACAAGCAACTACGTACCCAACTAGCCAAGAACTTCCCATTTGATCCTATTTAGAAGCAAAATCACTATACATCACTTGCACCTCACGCCAGTAGAAAATATACATCTCTAACCGTGGTAGAACCCATCAAGAACTATATGAATCCCATTGGTACAACAACAAACTGTCAGGACTGAATCCTTCTAACTCAACCAAGATACGCAGGTCAACAAAAGTCCAGGGGCACTGCTAAGAAACACCTGTAAAAACTCAGTGCCTCATAAACACCCAAAGAACTAATCATATCCCTTACCATGCCGATCTGACCTACTACAAAGCTGTCCTATTAATACAAGTTCCTTCTGACTTACCTTCAAATCGGTACTTCTCTTTGCCCTAATACCGCAATTCTCAACCCTTACTCACCACACGATATCCAAGCATAAAACCATACCGTCTGAGGCTCATAAGCCGCTGAATACTCTCTAAAATATCCCCAAAAGTACCACATTCAAAATACTTACCCTAAAGAGACTTCATGCGAATCTAAAGCCATTACCTTCACCTTCCTGATACTGATATGTAGAATCCATGATAATGTAGAAATGCCACAAGTCTTGACACCCTCCAACGTAAATCTCAGTTCTAGCCCAAAACACACCTTGAAGATTCCCAATTGCTATATTTAACCTTGAATCCGTCAGAATCATTCTCGAGAGTCATCCACTCTACTCAAACCTCAATTAGACTGATCAAACAGACCGAACGACCTGTGCTCTGTTAGCATTCCAACACCCCAGGAAGTAACCCCACCTTAATGCAACCAAATAAATTCCTGCCCCATGCACATTACATCCTTCACCAATAACAACTGAAGGTATTCCATGATTCATATACACCTATAAAGCATAGCACAACCCTTGTCCAAAATTTTCCTTTATTCGAGTCATTCTCGATCTCAACCCCTGCAGGTCATAACTGATTCACAAGTATAACTCGACCCGAACCCAACACATCACATAATCGTGCAACCAACTTATCATTAGCAGACTCCCCCACTTGGCTCAAAGCCATATATCAAAACAAACAGTAACTCATAATGACCATAAGCAAACACCACCGTCATACCACAGTGAGATTCAACTAAATCCTTCATAAGCTCATATATAACTCAAACCATATAATATCCCAAATAATTTCCAACCTCGCATTCACCATTGCAATAGCCATGCCAACTCCCACAAGTGATCTAAACTCAAATTGAAACATATATCAATTACTGGTAAAAGAGAACTTGCTACAAAACAACATAAGGATCACACAACCTCTAGACACCCCGCGGGAAATAGCCCCGCTGCTTATCCTCAAACTGATCTCTCTCTATACCCTTTCAAAACTCATAGCTATTACACAATCACTTTATCCTTCTGCATCTAAACACAACCAACGCCTACCCTCGAGGCATCACAATACGCGGTATAAGAACCTGAAGCTGATGGTAGAAATAACACTAGAGCTGCGGTCAAAGAAATATTGAGCTTCTAGAAACTCTCTCTACACTCGTCTGACCACCTGAATACCCTTACTGGACACCACGTTCCCCAAGAATGCTACGGAACTGAGCCAAAATTCACACTTGGAGAACTTGCATAAAGCTTCTCCTCCATCAATCTCTATAATACCCTCCTCAACTGCTGAGTATGCTCCTCCTGTCTATGTGAGTACGCCAGGATGCTATCATTGAATACAATAACAAATGAGTATAATTACGGCTGTAATACACTGTTAATCAAATACATGAACGCTACTGGGGCATTGGTCAAGCCAAAGACATCACCAGGAACTCATAACCCAATAGAAAGATCTGCTTCGCTCCACAACTAAACAACATGAGAGGTCTTCCAATACACTTACAACTCGAAGCCATATGCCAAACCGAGAAAGAAATCAAACACTCAATAGTTCTTGCTACATTTCCAGACAATCCTTTTGTCACAATCAAACAAATTGAACACACCTCAGCATCGAATCACACTCGCCACATAGTCATCCAGTCACAAAACCCCCACCGATAAGGACACAAACGAACATATAAGTCCCAAATGCACGGCTCACACAATCGAAATCTTAGCACTTAAGCCACAGAATGAACCCGACCTCATGTACCCAAGGCTGACCCATTATCAACATGCTAAAATCAAATCTCGCGCCTTACCAAGGAAATCAAAAGCCGTCGATGCACAACTGATACCGAGCGCTCACGTGCGCATTCGAATACATGGAAGGAATTCAAGAGTCACGACAAGAATTCAAGAATGTGAGATTTTCCTAAGGGTTCTGTAGCCTCTCGACGATAAGTACAGACGTCTCTGTATCGATCCGCAAGGCTCTACTAAACCTGCTCATGCCTAGTGATTCCTATGTAACCTAGGCTCTGATACCAACTTGTCACGACCCCAACTCTAAACTAGTCATGATGGCGCCTATCGTGGAACTAGGCTAGCCAAAATAATGCTCAAAACATAAGGAATCTTTCATTTATATCATTACTGAACTGATAACCCATAAATGTTTCGTTTAATCATTTCAAAACAGATAAAGCTACACCGAATATTAAATACAACCCCAAGATCCCGGAGTCACTAGTCATGAGCATCTACAGAAAATATACAACTCTAGAAAATAAACTCTATAATAGTAATCAGGAGAGAGCAGGGCTGCAGACGTGTGCAGCAACCTCGCAAAATCTCCTGAAGTCTCTAGAACAGATACACAACTCACTTTGCCCTAGAACCTGGATCTGCACACAAGGTGCAGGGAGTAATGTGAGTACGCCAACTCAGTAGTAATGAAAATAAATCAGGTCTGAGTAGTAAGAAACACATAAAGTCAAATCATCATTTCAAAATAAGCAGTCTTTCTTTCCAACAGTGTATACGTTAAATCATCACACTTAAAAAGACAATGTTAGTAAAACTCCTTTGAAAAGTGTAATTTCCAACGATTTCAGAAAAATGTCCAAGAAGTTTAGTGTAAAAATGAAATGAATCATAAGTAGCCACTCGGGAAAAAACATGAATAAGAGACTGCCCCTCGGGCGTAACATCACTCATAATCAGCCCCTCAGGCATACCTTACAGTCACTCATAATCAGCCCCTCGGGCAACCTCACAGCCACTCATACATCCCAATCACTCGGCACTCGCACTCAGTAGGTACCTGCACTCACTGAGGGTGTGTACAGACTCCGGAAGGGCTCCTACAGCCCAAGGGTTAATATCAAGCCATCTTGTGGATTAATCACTCAGGGCCTCGTCCTCTCACATATCATGAACAATGTAACATGCTACTCATACCTCCCAATCCCTCGTCCCTCACAGCCGCTCATACCTCCCAATCACTCGGCACTCGCATTAGGTACCTGCGCTCACTGGGGTTGTGTATAGACTCCGGAAGGGCTCCTACTGCCCAAGGGCAAATATCAAGCCATCTCGTGGAATAATCACTCAGTCGCTCGTCCTCTCACATATCATGAACAATGTAACATGCTGCGACATGCATCCCGATCCCATAACATCCTCACAACATAGGCCCTCGGCCACACTCAGTCAGAAATCTCTCAAAAGCCACTCGGGCTATTAGTAAAACGGGGTACTCGACCCAAAATATCATTTTATATCTCAAAATAGTGTAAATAAGACTGAGTTTTGAAATAAGTTATACATAATATGGCTGAGTGTAATCATAAGTCAACATAGTGAGGAATAGCAGTAAAAGCCCCCAAGGGGTCCAAAACAGGTCGGCGCAAGGCCCCAAACATGGCATACACCCCAAAATATAGTAATAATCTTAAAACATGAAATATCATATGATTTAAAATCGATTATGCAACTTAATAGTTCCCACAGGACGGACTAGGTCACGATCCCCCAATAGTGCGCGCCACACACTCATCATCTAGCATGTGCGCCACTCCAAAATAGTGAGAAAATACTAAGTCCGGGGTTTCATACCCTCAGGACAAGATTTACAGTCATTACTTACCTTAGACCGGCCCAAATACTAATCCGCGATGCTCTTGCCTCTCGAATCGGCTTCCGATGGCTCCAAATCTAACCAAAACCAGATTAATAACATCAATATACGCTAAAGGATCAAAGCCCACTCAAAAATTATCAAATTTAACAAAAATTCCCGAAATTGGCCAAACCCAATCCCCGGGCCCACGTCTCGGAATTCTATATAAATCACATCACAAAAATCCTCATTCTTTCCCGAGTCTATACATATAAAATGCATCAAAATCCAACCACAAATGACCCCTCAATTACTCAATTAATGTCTCAAATATTTTCAAGCCCTAACCCCCAATTTACACACTGATTTTTCCCTTAATTTCACCCTATTTCAGTCCAAAAATCACATGGAAACGAGTTTTAGGTTCAAATATCTTACCTCAACGAAGTCCTCTTGATTTCCTCCTTCAAAATCCTCTCCCAAAGCTCAATCCCGGATGAAAATATTAAAGAAATGGCTAAAAATTATGAAGGCTGGTATTTATACTCTCCTGTCCAGAGGTCGCGCACCTGCGGTCATTTACGCCACTTTTGGACCCGCACCTGCGGTCCCAGGTGTGCACCTGTGGACTCCATTCAAAAACCAAACCTCCGCACCTACGTCAAAGTTCCGCATCTGCGGCTTCGCAGGAGTGGTAAGACCCTCGCACTTGTGGAACTTCTCCAGCCCACCAGAATCTGCACCTGCACCCGTTTCTCGCACCTGCACTCAACCATCTGCAGGTGCGGTCACACCAGAGGGGCAACACCAGCAGCAGTTCAGCTGCATTTTTCCCACTTCAAAGTCCTCGAGGGCCATCCAAAATCAACCCGAGCCCCTCGGAACCCCAACCAAAAATACAAACAAGTCATAAATGATCAACCAAACTTCATCGAATTCCCGGAACACCCAAAATAACATTGAAACTCCAATTCAACCCATGATTCAAGCCTAAGATTCCTAAAACTTTCGAAAATCACCAACAATGCCGAAACCAACCAAAACACCTCCGAATGACCTGAAAATTTACACACACGTCCAAAATGACTCTACGAACTTGCTCCAACTTCCATAACTCCATTCCGACTCCGACAGCTAATTTTCCACTGCCGACCAGAAATCGCCAAAAACTCAATTTCACCAATTCAAGCCTGATTCTACTCTGGACATCAAAACCACATTCCGAACACACTTCTAAGTCCCAAATAACCTAACAAAGCTATCTGAACCATAAAATCTATATTCCGAGGTCGTTTACCAATAAGTCAACTTCCGGTTGACTTTTCCAACTATTGAACCAAGTTAAGAGACTAAGTGTCTCATTTCTCTCCAAAAATTGCTCTGAACCCGAGGCGACCAATCTAACATAACATAATGAAGCTGAACCACATATAATGAAGTAGAAACGGGGGAAACGGGGCTATTACTCTCGGAACGACTGGCCGAGTCGTTACAAACAGAGTCTAAATTCATAGAATGACCCCTTGGGTCATCACAGTCCCCTTGCCAAGGTACCAGGTGGAACGTACATATGTTTAACAGTATTCGAACTTGAGTTCATTTTAGACTTCTGATATTTTGATGGATTCATGTCAACCTAGCACAAAAATATTGAGTAACATATGTCTATCATGTCATTTTTATCATATATGAACATATCAAGGTCTTTGAAAAAAGCTAGGAAGCTACATGACCATAGACAACAGTAATAAAGATAATTTACAGAAACATGACACATAGAAACCCGGAGATAAACAAATATTTAGCAAGTTAGATTCATTATATAAGAACCTATAATAAGTTAAGAGAAAATTCACTTCTATTGTTTTAAAAACCTTTATTGAACTTGTAAAATCAAATGGAATCCAGTAAGAAACTTTCCTTTTCACAAGTGAGTTGCCTAATTAAATAAAAAAGTTGATAAATATCCAAACCTTCATGAGTTCTTTTCCTTTTAAGTTGTGAAAAATTACCTAACTCCTCTAAATCATCAATATTTTCTTGCAAAACCTCATAAGTATCACGAGGTTGAACCTTCCATACAACATGCCAACCTTTATTGGAAAGATCGTCAACGTAAAAAACTTGTGATTCTTGGTTGGCTAATACAAAAGGCTCAGTTGTTTTCAGAAATCGCTGGAGTTTAACACTTACAAAGACATATTCATCTATTTTAACTCCCTTTCTTGGTCATACACATCAAACCACGTACATCAAAATAAAACTATTCTTCCTCCACCAATAAACTGTAATTCTAGTATATATATTAGTTCTCCATAGTAATCAATGTTCTTATTCTCTTCGTCTGTCTCTCCAACTACAACCACCCCGCAGTTCTGAGTTCTCAAGACTTTATCATAATCTTGCACGTGAAACCTATATCTATTAATAAGGTAGCCACGACGACTTGTCACGTATGCCTTGGGACCACGTGACAATGAGAGCAAATCTGCCATTTTCTTACTATCATTGCATTTGTATAATCCTGCAACCTATCAAGATCAAGCATATCATTTAGCAAATTATATTTACATACTTGTGTTGAAAAATATTAATATTAACTAGTACTCACCTTTTCTTTTAACCAACTAATGAATTTCCTATCAGAATTTTCTTGAGAGGTATCAACAGGAGTTAGCGAAAACTCTCTACCAATAATTAAAGCATAACAACATGTCATTTAATGAAAAATAATGGATAAGATATTTAAAAGTAAATTATTTAATCAAGTCATTACTTACTCGAGAAATAGTTGAATTTCATCACAATTCTTCAAAATATAAAAATGTGCTTGCTCCAGTTCATTTGAATCAAGTTTGTGTGGTTTTCCACCCCTTAAAGCTCGTTCGTGTTGACAAAAAATTGATAAACCTCCATCAGATTCTATAATACCACCATCATAGTTTCATCCAAGGCGATTGAACTTTGTTTCCATTGTATGTATATACCTTGAACATAAGGTCATACATTCACTTGCTAAATATCCCTCTGCAATAGAACCTTCTGTGCAAGCCCTATTACGAATAAATGGTTTCATAAAGTATATATATCGCTCCATTGAATATATCCATCGATATTGAGAAGGTCCAGCAATCTTAGCTATATTAGCTAAATGAATTTGCAAGTGCTCCTGTGATGACCCAAAAGGCCATCCCATATATTTCTAGCTAATTCTATGTTTCGAGGTCGTGAAAAACTCCTTGTATCTCACCTCGATTTGCATGCGCAGCCCGTGCTTGTAGCCGGGAAGCCTTTATGTGAAAAACTGATAAAATTAATAATTTTGTATTAGAAATTTAAATAAAGTTGACTTCGATCAACATTTTTGGTAAACGGACCCGGACCCGTGATTTGACGGTCCCGAAGGGTCCGTAGGAAAATATGGGACTTGGGCATATTCCTGGAATCGAATTTCGAGGTCCCAAGTCCGAGAAATGAATTTTTAAAGAAAATTATTTTCTGAAAAAATAAAGGTTTTTGAAAATGAAATTTTAGGTGAACCCTGTGATATCGGGCCCGTATCATGGTTCCGGAGCCTGGTACAGGTTCGATATTACTTATATGTGTTTTTTGTGAAATTTGGTAAGAAACGGACTTAGTTTGACGTGGTTCAGACCTTAAATGTAAAATTTGAAGTTTAAGAAGTTTTGAGAATTTTTATGGATTTGGAGGTTTAATCCGATGTTTATGATGTTATTTTGGTGTTTTGATTACTTGAATAAGTCCGTAGGATGTTTTTGAGGTTGTGTGTATATTTGGTCTTGAGTCCCAGGGGCCTCGGGTGCATTTCGGATGGGTTTCGGGTCCATTTTCCTCATTTCCCACTGCTGAAAAACTGTCATCTGGTTTCCTTCTATGCGATCGCATAGAGGGATTCGCGATCGCATAGTTCTATTCGCGATCGCGGAAGTTCACATTCTCCTTCCTCGCGATCACATTAAATCAATTGCGTTCGCATAATAGAGATTATAGGGCTGGATCAGAGACAGGGGCTAACGAGGAGCACATGCCGCAGTTAAGATGCCTACCAGAGCAGTCATTGAGGAGTCGCTAGTAGTTCTAGTTGGGGGACAGGTACTGGGGTTGCCTGTTGCTACCCCGGACTTCAGGGGACCTGAGCGCAGTTTTGAGTACAATTGGTACATCGACTCAGGCAGGGTTGATTCTAGTGCACCAGTTGCTTCATGGATCAGGGGAGGAGTTCAGACTCCCACCGTTTACACTCCAGAGTAGTGAGATCATATTGGTTAGGTTCCAGTTTTCATGGCAGCACGACATGTGGTTTCAGTTCAGCCCGTGGTTAGGGCAGTAGCATCGGGGGAAGAATACCCAGCATCGGGTTTTCCTGGGGGAGTGTCACTATATTCTTCACATTTTGGGTGTTGTGGAGATGAGAGGAATTGTTTTGTCACGTCTCAGGTTTGGAGTAGTGGGTTGATCAGCGGTGGCGGCATATGAGTTGGGGTAATCTGGCCAAGTTAGCTTCACTAGCATGGATTCAGTTTTCGGAAATGTTTTGAGGGAGGTTGCACCTCAGTTCCTTCGGGATGTACGGCGCGTGGAGTTTGAGCAGTTGGGTCAGGGCGCTATGTCACTACTGGAGTATACCTTTAGAATAAGTGAGTTGCAGAATTTTGGGTCAACCAGTTCAGTTTGCATTACCAGCTTTGCATGGGGGCTTTTCAGGTACTCATGGGTCTCAGAGGATCCGTATTGTATGTTTTCCACAACCACATTGGCAGAGAGATTGTTTTCAGTGTGGAGATGTTAGCCACAGGGTGAGAGATTGTTCCAGGATTCAGGTAGGAGTGTTATAGCAGGGTATTCAGGTGGGTAAAAGGCGCCCAAGAGGGGGAGGCCCGACCTGTTGATGTGTTACATATAGTAGACTAGAGGCCGTTGTGCCAAATATTATCACCCAGGTATGTCTTGATGTGCTAAAGTGGGGTACCATTGTATTTCACTATACCTCTGTCGGTTGGGACGAGTTTCCCTCATTTGTTGCTTATTTATGAGTAAGTTTATGCTTGGCACTCTATTTTTGTGTTTTCTCCTGTTGGGAGATTTTATGAGCGGTAGCCGTGTCTATCGTTGTTTTATTCATCATTGATAGTGGTGAGACTAGAAGTGAGTCCTTGTTGTTCTTAGTGGTAAGCTTTTTGTGATTTTCCTAAATAATTTTCTTACGAGTTGTGATTTGATATTCCATCGAGATGTAAGATCAGCTAGCGTTATGATTTTATCAGCTGAGATGAATTAGTGGAAGAATTTCAATTGGTATGATAAATTTTTGGTATGTGATTCAGAGTTGAGGGTAAGGTCCTCATGATATTTGTGATTCGATATGTTTGGACCGTGCTGAGTACCGCAGTGGAATTTTATCAGGATGAAATCCTTATGATTTGTTCATATGCTTTGCTTCTTCCTTGTTATATTGCTTTTGGTAAGTCAGTATTGATAAAGAGTTATGCCTATGGGCTTGTTTGATAGTTCCTTTATATGTTTCTATATTCATATTCAACCATTCTCGTTATGTGCTCCATTAGTTTTAGCTTGCGGGATGTGTGCCTGGTGACGTTAGTTGTGGCTTGGTGATTTGGGTGTTTAATAATGGAGTCGTCGTGTTTATAGCATCATTATCAGTATTATGGGGTTTGGAACAGAGTTCTTTCAGATGCGAGGCTAATTGCCAATGTTGAGTTGATTTTGGGAAGCTATGGTGATCAAAAGTGTTAACTGAGCCTATGTGTGATGTGCTATGTTGTGTGGTCATGCCTTATGGGTGTAGTCATGAGTTGATGCAGCTGGTTGAGGCTAATACCGTATATGGATTTAGGATCAGTCTTTTGTGAATGAGTAGAGGGTGAGAAGTAGATGTATGAGGCTTATCGGTGATGATATGAAGGCTATATTGCGGTTGTGATGGTTTTATCAGGCTTATGTGGGTTGGGGTGATGTGTGATCACCCGCGGCTATGTGTTGGATACAATCAGTGATTGGATGAGTTAAAAGTGAATCTTGGCACGTTCGAGACCGAACGTTTGTTTAAGAGGGGGAGATTGTGATGACCCAAAAGGTCATCCCGTATATTTCTAGCTAATTTTGTGTTCTGAGGTCGTGAAAACCTCCTTCTATCTCATCTCAATTTGCGTGCACAGTCCGGGCTTGTAGCCGGGAAGCCTTTATGTGAAAAACTGATAAAAATGATTTTTGTATTAGAAATTTGAATAAAGTTGACTTCAGCCAACATTTTTTATACACGGACCCGGACCCGTGATTTGACTATCCGGAGGGTCCGTAGGAAAATATGGGACTTGTGCGTATGCCCGGAATCGAATTCCGAGGTCCCAAGTCCGAGAAATGAATTTTTAAAGAAAGTTATTTTCTGATAAATATAAAGGTTTTTGAAAATAAAATTTGAGGTGAAACATGTGATATCGGGCCCGTATCATGGTTCCGGAGCCCGGTACTGGTTCGATATGACTTATATGTGTTATCTGTGAAATTTGGTAAGAAACAGACTTAGTTTGACGTGATTCGGACCTTAAATGCAAAATTTGAAGTTTAAGAAGTTTTGAGAATTTTATGGATTTAGAGGTTTAGTCCGATGTTTATGATGTTATTTTGGTGTTTTGATTACTCGAATAAGTCTGTAGGATGTTTTTGAGGTTGTGTGTATATTTAGTTTTGAGTCTCGGGGGTCTCGGGTGAATTTCGGATGGGTTTCGGGCCATTTTCTTCCATTTTTGAACTCCTGTTTCTGGTGTCTGTAGCCCTCTTCCGTGATCGCGTAGCCCAAGCCGCGATCGCGTAGTGTCCTGTTTGCCCCGCCCATTTCCTTGATCGTGATCGCAGTGATTCTTTCGCAATCGCGATGTGTCCCTACTGGTCGCCTAAAATTTCTTCACCGCGTTCGTATAACTCCATCCGCGATCGCAGAACCCAGCCTGCCCCTTATATGCGATCGCATAAGATTCTCCGCGGTCGCGGAGCACATCTTACACCAACAACCATTTCCTTCTACGTGATTTCCGCGATCGCGATTCACAAAGCATCTGGGCAGAATATAAGTTTGCAAAATCGGGGTTTCACCATTTTTAAAAATATTTTGACTTCTAAAACTCAGTTTTGGGCGATTCTTTGAGGGGTTTTCACACAAATCGAATGGGTAGGTGTTCTTCTACTATAATTAATTATATTTCATGAATTAGTTCTTGTTCTTATCATTTAATTTGTGTTTTGGGTTGAAGAGATTGTGGGTTTTGAAAGAAAACTTCTAAAATGTAAAATCATGATTTGAAACACCAAATGTTATCGGAACTGGATAAATTTTCGGAATTCGTAAAATTTGTCGGATTCCGAGGTGCGGGCACAGGGGTCGATTTTTATAATATTGTAAAGATTGAGACTTTATTATTCAGAATAGTTCCTTATACGTTTTATATGTATTTTGAAGTTGTTTTAGTTGATTTCGAGCCGTTCGGAGGCCTTCCCGCCTGAGAAGTCTACTTTTGAGTACCGGGTTGTCGTCTTTGAGGTAAGTATCTTGCCTAACCTTGTGTGGGGGAACTTCCCCTTAGGATTGAGTCTTCTATGTTGATTGTAGCACGCGTACGCGAGGTAACGAGTGCGTACTCGGACTTATTTGCAAATAGATTGCCCTTTTAGGATTTTTGGTCCTTATGTTCCCCGTGTATGAATTGAAATTGTTGTATCTGAATTCCTGATTTCTAGTTTCATCTCTTCCTGCTCAAATTAGAAGTACTTGCCTAGCATTCCTTGTTTCTTATATGATCTTAATTGACTTAAATGAAGACTTTGTTTTTCCTACCGTTATACTATATCTTTCTTCATACGCTGCCTATGTGACTAAAACTAGTATAATCTCGCCCTATAATTGTCTAACAAGTAATTGGAATATCTATACGTTGGTCAAGCATGCTCGTGAGTCGTACATTGTGATTTAAATGATTTTCCCCTTAAGTACTACTTAGGTTTAATTGATGACCGCCCATGTTGATGGTATTTCTTTGATGCTGCCTATTTACTGAGCATTTGTTCAAACTGAGTTTATTCGGTGAAGCTAATTGTCTAAGTGAGATTGGTTATAGTTGATTCCCTTGCCGAGATGATTTGGTTTCTTGGTTGCGAACTTGATTATATAGAATCGTTGCGATATTTGCCTTGTTTTCCCCTCGTTATGCTGGTTCTTTTTGTGCTTGGCATTCCTTTCAGTGGCTACTTCTTATGAGTGAGTTTTTACCATTTTTGTGATTTAAGTCTTTGTATTGATTTGCTCATCGCACTTTGCATTCGGTCTTGTTTGCTTTTGCGCCTGTTGTGTCAATGTATGTTATTTCTGTCACATTCTCGCTGTTTTCCTTAGTGGCTGGATTGCATATTTAAATTGGGACTACGGATCGAGATCCGGGAGCTTTCCCCCTGTACTGCATTGCATATTTAAATTGGGACTACAGATGGAGATATGGGAGCTTTCCCCCTGTACTGCATTGCATATTTAAATTGGGACTACAAACGGAGATCCAAGAGCTTTCCCCCTGTACTGCATCGCATATTTAAATTGGGACTACGAACGAGATTCCGAGAGCTTTCCTCTTGTACTGCATTGCATGACAAATTATGAGTTGCGGACTGAGTTTCGGTGGTTTTATCATTGAGGAGATTTATATTGAAAAGTATAGCTGAAAAGCAATTATCTCCAGGAAAAGTTATGTCTGAAGGACTTCTATTTCGAAAGTATATTTGAAAAGTATTTGTCTTGCAGAAAAATGATATTTGAAAGAGCAGTATTTGGGAAAGTATATTTGAACACCACGTATTTTGAAGGGACTATGTTTTAAAGATATCTCTTTATAAAAATATACATTCAGAGAAAGTATGTTTCAAAGAAGAAATTTCTCCATTCCGAAAGGATTATATCTTTAAAGCTTTTGAAATAAACTCACGATTTAAAGGTTTTTACTCGAATGTTTGACCAGCTTTATTGAGTTTATTGGCTAGGCATGACGTGAATAAATTGATGCAATGCTGAGTTGCTAGTGTTTTATTGGGTTGTGACTCCCGACATTTGGCTTGTATTCTTACCGTTTTCTTTGCTTATTTCTATTATGTTGTCCGTTGATCGTAGTTATTGAATTTTATTCCGTATTATTCGATCATACCGTTAATTATATCAAAAAATCTTTAGATAGATATTATGTTTCGGTCATTTGTACATTTATGTCTTTTTACTTATTATACCAATGGTGTCTTGACTAGTCCTCACTACTTCACCGATGTTAGTCTTGATACTTATTGGGCACCACTGTGGTGTGCTCATAATACACTTCTGCGTATTTTTGTGTGCAGATCCAGGTAATTGTTGTTATTAGCTGCGTGGATAGTTGATGAGGAGACTCAAGGTAAATCTGCTGCTGCGTTCGAAGGCTTCGGAGTAACCTTCCTGTTTATGTCAACTGTAATTATTGTTTCTAGACAGTTCTATTTAGATTCGGTTGAAAGATGTCGTAGAGCTTATGACTTGTATTTACCGGATTTTGGGAAAGTGTAAACTCTGTCAAGATTCCTATATCGAGACTGTTATAATTCCTTTATTATTGTTGTTGTTCAGTGGAAATGTTAGGCTTACCTAGTCCCTAAGACTAGGTGCCATCACAACACCCAACAGAGGGAAATTTGGGTCGTGACAGCTCCATGACATAAAAAAAAATAGGAGGGAAGACTTTTTCTAGCTTGCCCTCAGTTATTGGGATTTGGGCATCTATCTGCTCTAATTCATCCACACTTAAACATTTTGATCCAAGCACGTTGAAAAACAAAGAAAACTCAATAAGCGGTTCACACACAGATTTGCATAGCATACCCCGTAGAGCTAGTGGGATTAAATGTTGTAGAAGAACATGGCAATCATGACTTCAAACCTGAAATTTTGCGATCTTTAAGGTTGAGACACTGGGAAATATTTGATGAAAATCCATTTGGGAGCTTTAAGTTCTTCAAGAAACTAAAAAACCTATGCTTCTCTTCAGGAGATAATGTGTAACATGTTGTTGGTAAGTCATATTTATCCCCAATTTTTATTGGATGCAATTTTCCTAATGTTCATTGCTTGCAAATCCAATTGAGTGTTTATGGTGTCTTTGGTTTTTCCTTTGATATTTAATATTTTCTCCAAAATATTATCACATATATTTTTCTCAATGTGCATTACATCTAAGTTATGCCGCAATAAAAGAGTTTTCCAATATGGGAGATCAAAGAAAATACTCTTCTTATTCT
Organism: Nicotiana paniculata; assembly: GCA_005239505.1. Taxonomy (NCBI): domain Eukaryota; kingdom Viridiplantae; phylum Streptophyta; class Magnoliopsida; order Solanales; family Solanaceae; genus Nicotiana; species Nicotiana paniculata. The sequence goes on along the minus strand of ML313989.1, from coordinate 60,509 downwards.
AATTATCACTCCTACTCTCATGTGATATTTTAATCTTCTTCTTTGGATCCTTTGTTAGTTGTAACCCATCCAAATCAGCCACTTGATCAAGTATTTCTTCACCAGACAACTGTTTTGGTGGTAATCTTCACTCCTTAGTTCCATCAAATGACGCTTTATCATTCCTCCATTTGTGATTAACAGGAAGAAAGCGTCTATATCCCATATAGCATTGTTTTATACAATTTTGTAGCCTAATTGAGTGAGTTTCTTTATTGCAACATGGGAACGCTAGTTTTCCCTTTGTACTCCATCCAGACAAATTTGCATATGGGGGAAAGTCATTAATTAGTAAAGATGCATGTAATATAAAGTTTTGTTTAGTTGACTCATCAAATGTCTCTACTCCAGATTCCCATAATTCTTTTAATTCCTCTATCAAAGGCCGGAGATAAACATCAATAGCATCTCCACGACTCTCAGGACCAGGAATAATCATCGACAAAATAAAATTTTCTTTCTTCATACATAGTCAAGGTGGTAAATTATAAGGAATAAGTACCACATGCCAAATGCTATATGGAGTTTTGGAATTTCCAAATGGTTGAAAACCATCGCTAGCAAGTCCAAGTCGAACATTACGAGGCTCGGATGCAAAAGATTGATGAAGTTCATCAAACGTTTTCCACGCTATTGAATCAGCTGGGTGCCTCATTATTCCATCATCAACCCTTTTGTCATGGTGCCATCTCATCAGAGAATATATTTTTGAGGACATAAATAATCTTTGAAGTCTTGGCTTTAGAGGAAAATAACATAAAATCTTGTATGGTATCTTTTTCCCACTTTTAAATTTTGTTTCTCCACTACGTTTATCTTCATTCCATCTAGATTCACCACAAACTTTGCAAGACTCAAGAGAATTATCATCCGTCCAGTATAGCATACAATCATTTTTACATGCATCAATCTTTTTGTAAGAAAGCTCTAGGTGCCGAATTATCTTCTTTGCTTCATAATATGAATCTGGTAAGTTTGATCCATCTGGAAATAAATCTTCCTTTAAGATCTTCAACAACATTATAAATGATGCATTACTCCAATTACCAATACTTTTTATATGGAGCAACTTTACAAAAATAGAAAGTTTAGAAACTTTTGAATCTTGGTACAATGATTGCTCAAAATCTTTTAAGATCCTATAAAATCTTTTTGCTTCAATATTTGGTTGCTCCTCAAACATCCCATCACCATCATTGGTCATATTGTCTCCTTCAAAATTGGGATATAAATCTCTTAAAATTTCATGTATTTCATCCTCACCATCACCCTCTTCAATGATATTATCATCTACAAATTCATAATCTGAAGAGGACTCACCTAATCTATCCTCGTGGTGATACCAAAGGGTATAATTTTGGACTATTCCGTGTACTATTAAATGTGACCTAACCAGCTCACGTGTTCCTGAAATTGCATTGCAGCATTTAACGCATGGATAACGTATTTCACGTGTTTCTCCCAATCTTTTAAAAGCATAATCCAGAAAGTTCTCCACCCCAAGTATGTAAGTGTTATCAAGTCGATCATGAATAAGTTTCATCCATTGCTTATCAGACGGCATAATCTGTTGCATGCACAAAATTAATATACATATATACTCAACCAAAAAATAATAGTATAGAAATGAACATAAGTAAACAAAAACATATTAGTCACCTTTACTAAGGAATATTAGTCTATCCACTTTAAATGATTGTTTTTATAATCTATTTGAACAACGGCAAATTGCCAAATATACCCGTGTACTTTTGAAAATGGTTTAAGAATGTCCCTCATTATACTATTGGGTTATTTATGCCTCGGTCGTCATACTTTGAAATAAAAATACCCTTATTTTGGATGGGGTGCCACGCGGCACCACCAGATTAAAACGACCCATTTCTTTTTTTACCCGATCCGTTTGGAAGAAACCTACCACCTGACCCAAATTTCACCCCACTTAAAATACAACCTACACGTATAATCTGTAGGGAAATTAACCCAATAGCAGTAGTAAATTTAGTTAATTTGAATTCAGTTCATATGAGCACTTCACTACCCCGCGCCACTCTTTTCTCTCTTCTTCAATTCTCTCTCTCTCTCTCTCTCATACACACACAATCTCTGTCTCTACCCCCTCCCCCCAGGTAGATACAATCAAGAAATGACTCTAATAAGAAGTTTAAAAAAAGAAAAAGAACTAATGAGCTAGTCTTCTTCATTTCCCAAGAGATATTGGGTATATAATAATACTTACTAATTATGTTATAATTGAATTTGCTTGATTTTTTTACATGCATTATATCGTTAGAATTTTTTACACATTCATGCATCAAGGAGAATAAGTTAGGAACTTGCTTGTGCGTTTTCTCCACGTTTATATATCCATTTGTCTAAGGTCTTTCCTTTTATTTTTTTGTTTTTATTCGTCAAATTTAAACCTCTCAGGTGTTCTTGGAGTTGTGATGTTTCTGTATTCACGTGGTTTTTATTTATTTTTGTATTTTTATGTTAATATATTGAAGATCTCTCACGTGGCGTTTTGTTAATTTTTTGTTGCTTTATGTTTGCTATAACGTATGCCTCAAGCTAAAAGCATAGTCTTTTAATTACCTCTTTGGTTAAATGATGTTAAAGATTAAATCTTGAATAGGTGATGTTTAATATATATATATATATATATATATATATATATTTTATTTTTCCTGAGATTTATATATTATCATTATGAATTAAACTAGTTGTGAGGTTTAAGAATGGTTTTTAAAGATTGTTGTTTATTGTACCACTTTTGAACAATTTAACTGAAACTTATGGCTAACTAAAGACATTTTAAATCTGAGGAGAATTCCTTTTGGGGTGTGTGAAGATTATTTTAGAAGCTCTAATTTGGCTAACTGAAAAAGATGCCATTTTAGAAATGATTTGTACTGAGGATGCTCAATTATTGGGTTTGAACGATTTCCCAAAGGGGATTAAAGTCCTACTTCTTGATGAGGACTCCAATTCTTCTACAGAGATGAGATCAAGGCTTGAGAAGTTGGATTACATAGGTTAGTTGTAGCACAGTCTTCGAAAAAAAACTTACTCGCACCTGGTGTTTATCCTTTCTCTTCCTTTTCTTGTTATGTTCATTCCCTTTTAGTAACAATTTTTTTTGCTCAGTTACTCCCATTCTGTTTTCCATGTTAATTGTGCCTTCTAGTTTTAGGTTTCATATGGAAATACCTTCTGCATTTGTTACTGAGGGAAAATAGAGTGTTCTGTTCCTTCTTTCTATTTTAAGATGACAAGCATTTAAGTGATTCATGCTGCATACTGTCCTATAATAGGATAGCTTTTCAACTTTCTTTCTATGGTTCTTGCAAGTTTAATCTATTTTTGTGCTGTTCCAAAATTTAGGGCAGTTAGTTGCTTCACATTTCCTGAGCTGAGGGTCTATTAAAAACAGCCTTTCTACCTGTATTAGGTAGGGGTAAGGTCTGCGTACAAACTACCCTCCCCAGACCCCACCTGTTGGGATCATACTGAGTTTGTTGTTGTTGTTGTTGTTGTTGTTGAATTCCGTTCATATGAATGAAGAAACAAATCGAACAATTTTCGAACTCCAGAACTCATAATGATCAGACAAATCAACAAAACACATAGAAAAAAAGTTAATCACAAAATTAACAGAAGAACAGGAGAATGTTCATCAAAAAATATTTAGCAGAAAACAGTGAGAAGGTTCATAATCATACAGTTGAAAATTCAATCACAAAGCAGAGCAAAATCTAGAAGAATCAACACTCATCGGTTCGAGCAAAAAACATCGAAACCGAAGCTTCGAGAAGCTTTTAAATCAACAACTTCATCAAGTCAAAGCTTAATCAACTGATCAATTATTAAGTTAATAAACTCATCAAAATTATTCTAAGACAAATTAATACAATCACAATATCTACATGAAGAACAATCAAATTTCAGTAGATTAACAATCAAGCTGCTAAAAACAGAAAAAAAAATTACCAAAACTACAATATTAGTCAGAAGTTGAAGCTCTTATAATCTCCACATGAAGAACAATCAAAATTAAGCAGATTAGCAAAAAGAGATAAAATTACCACGTGGAAAAAAGCAGATGCCTTTAACAACCAAATAGGAAAACCTAATTCAAAATAAGAAAGAATTGGAAAAAAGAACGACGCGCTAATTCTCTCTTACTCAATCCGCTGCCCCCCCAACCTACGCTCTTGCCTCTCTCATCCCTCTTCCTAGTTCAGATGCCTTTTTCTAGTGAAATTATTAATCAATTCACATAAAAGGGTACAATTTTGAACCTTGCCTTGATGAGGAGAAACTCAAATATTAGTAGTTGTTGTCAATGGAGGTGACAAGTAGTTTTGCTGAATTTAACTTCCTAGTTGCAGGTTTTTTCCTTCCTTCACTGTTGCCAATGGGGATTTTTCATTTGCTAAAGCGTTCAAAATAGCGCTGGTTGTCAATGGGAATCACAACGTTGTTTTTTCCTACGCTAATTGAGGGTTCAAAAACAAAGTTAGCGGTGTTTTTTCCTTTACTAATTGAGGGTTCAAAACAGAGTTTTGGAGAAGGTTAGGGGTTTTGCCTTCCTTTTGGGGGAGGGGGGGAGAGGAGGTGGGAGATTTGGAGGATATGGGAAATGAGGGCGCCAATTTTTCATCAGTAATAATTGCTTAAGATGGAATATGTTATATTTCAACGGCCGAATATTATCCCTCGCTAATATTGAGCTAAATATTAGTTTCAACGACCGGAAAAAAATTTGGTTGCTATAAGTACACTTATAACGACCGGATTTATGTCCCCTCGTTAAGAAATGGTCGTTAAAAATAAAAATTCTTGTAGTGTACATTTATTGGGGCACCGATCGCTCTATACTATTATGCAATAGTTTTTAATTTAAATATATAACATATAATTATACAATGGCACAAAAGCTTTGTTGAAATTAAAACTCATAATTTTCAATTCTCATGATTCTCGGCTAAAGATTTACAATGCAAAAGAAGAAGAATGTTGAAGTATTGGAGTTTTGAAAATTAACAAAGTGTGCCTAGTGAATGTGTGCTAAGAACTAGGTCCTTAAGGTAGTTGTTGAAATATGCTAGGAACTAGGTCCTCAAGGTAGATGTTGAAGGTTCTTATAAGGCAGTAACTTTTGCACAACAGTAACTTTTGCAAAAAATTACTATAGTCCGAGATTGTTGGAAGAAGGCTGTTAATGTATAAGGGTCGTGGTCTAAGAAGATATGCTCGTATAACTGATAAAAAAAAGTTACAAGACTTGTGGAGTCCTTGGAGCTGTAGGAGTCCTATAAAATGAGAAGTTGACTATGCATACGACTCCCAAAGATCTCGGAGTACAATGAAGTTAAATACTTTCCTGATGGACTGAGGACATCATCCTTTTGCACGTCAACTGTGGAACAACATTTTCAACACTCAAGTTGATTACTAGTCTTAGTGCTCTTCTTGAGTCTGTTAGGTAATGTATATTAGGAAATCAAGTTGTAATCAAATTGTCAATCATAATCTGTTAGTTGGTGTAAGTGTTTGAGTGTGCAAGTTAGAGTAACTTGTAATCCACTCAAATAGTTGAAGTAGGAGAATTGTGGGGATGTTCATTTACAGGTCTTGTAATCAGTACATTGGCTCATTTTGTTCTAGTGAAGTTGAAGTTAAAATCCTACGTGGTAGGTCGTGAGTTTTTCACCTTTGAGTCGGGTGATTTTCCACATAAAAATTGTTGTCTCTATTTTTACTATTTATACCGCTTACGCGTAAGGAGTAAGGCAAAGAACCATGTTCTTTAGTAAATTTAGGAAGGCACTCAATCTAGCAATTGATATCAGAGCAGGTACTCTCACACGTGGTTAACACCTAGAGAGATCATGGAAGCAAAATGAGTGCCCTGCCTAGAATCAACGAAGGACAGTCAATTACTAGACCACCTCTATTCAATGGAAAATATTACAGCTGATTGAAGGCAAAAATGGAGGATTTACTAATGGCAGAGGACTATGAACTATGGAAGATAGTGAATCGAGGACCACTAACTCCCATCAAACAAAATGGGCAAAATGAAAATGTTCTCAAAGACCCCTCCGAATTTTTGGCAGCAGATTTCAAGATGATGAAGAAGAATGCAAAGGCCAAGAATATCCTCGTCTGTGGATTTGGTCATGATGAGTACAACAGGATATCTGCATGCTCTAATACAAAGAATATCGGGGATCCACTTCAAATTGCTCATGAAGAAATAAATCAAGTAAAGAGATCAAGGGTTGAGCTGCTTATGAGGAATTATGAGCTTTTCTCTGTGAAGGAGTCTGAACCCATTTAGGAGATGATGACTAGATTTACTATAATAACAAATGAATTGAAGTCACTTGGAAAGGTATTCACTTCTAAATAATTAGTTAGCAAGGTTCTAAGTATTCTCCCAGCTTCATAGGAATCAAAATTCACGACCATCCAGGAAGTAAAGGAGTTGGATAAGATTTCACTGGACGAGTTGATTGGAAACTTAAAGACCCATGAGACGAGAAAGCTGGAACTGCGCAAGGAGGAACCAAAGAGGAATAAGTCCTTTGTTCTTAAGGCATCCGAAGAAGATGAATCTGACAATGATGAACTCAACCTAGCAATATTTGCTAGGTTCAAAAAGTTCATGAAGAATTCCAAGAATGCATCTAAGAGAGAAAACGGTGACAACCTTAAGCAGATTGACAATTCTTCATATGATGGTTATTACAAGTGCAAAAAGCTAGATCACATGGTCAAAGATTGTCCAATACTGGAATTTGAATGGAAAAAAGAAAGAGTTGAAAATGAGAAAAGGAAAAATTAAAGAGAGAGGCCTAAACAAGGGAAAATTCCTAGGCAAAGGATTCACTGAGGCCATGAAACCTTTCTAGCAGCATATGAGGATAATGGAAGTGATAAATAGGAAGAAAAGGAGGACGAGACTATAAGTCTTTATACTGTGATAGAGGCACACATGGCAGTTAAGACCGAATTTCCTGTACAGCTAGAAATGCACATTGGAATACCACCTATGTTTGATAGACACCACTATGATAAATGGAAGGCGTATGGAAGTGTTCCTTCAGGCCACTCATTTTGATATATGAATAATTGTTAATCATGGACCAATTACCCCTAATAAAGTGGATAGTGACAGAAGAGTATCAAGAGAGAGGAAGAATATGATGCTGAGAATCAAAAGATGATCCAGAAAAATGCTAAGGCCAAGGATCTGCTCTATAGAAGTCTACCAAGGAGTGTTCTCTACAAGATGTCCCCTTGCATCTCTGCTCATGATACATGGAGGACGCTGGAGACTGATTTTAGAAATGAAAACGTTGAAATTGCCCTAGTGGCAATGAAGAAAGCCATATAGATGAGGAAGTGATAAGAATGATGGCCATGAGCGAGTTAGAGGCTGAAGATGAAACTAACCAGGTAAGTATTTCTAACCTGAAAGAAAATATTCATGTTATGTCTAAAAAATAATTAATGGCCATAATACTGACCATTATGAGTGAGATGGATTAGGTTAAGTGCTAGAAATGATCAATTAATAAGCTTGACCTTAAAAAGCTTGAATCTAACAAAGCTGGTCTTGAAGGACATGTTAAAGATCTTAAGAACCAAGTTCTTAAGCTCACTTCTAATAATGAGCAACAATCTGCTGCACTTGGCAAAAGAATAATGAGTGATTTGCAAAACAATCTTGAAAAATAACTAGCTCAAAGATAGTTTCTATGATGCTGAATGTAGGAATAAAGTGCGGCGAGAGAATCTTGAAAAGGAAAATTATGAACTATCGAGGCTAAGAAAGTGGCACAGATCCTCATATGCACTAAACTGGCTAAATGAAAACTACAGCACTAACAAATCAGGCATTGGGTATAGGAAACCTGTACCTAGGTTTGATTCCATGTATGTAGGAATTTCTGACAATAAGATTGCACTCACTCTGGGAAGGTAGGACACCTAAGAGATATTTGCCCTGCGTTAATTCAGGCTCAGTTCAAAAATACCTTTGGGCTAAATAAGTATGTGGAGAATAAAGAAAAACCCACAACCAATTACTTTTTTCAAACTAAGTGGATTAAGTTAATAAGAAAAAGGACTGTAAACACTCTCCCCTTCTGGGCAAGAAGAGATTTGATTCATCATTTTTCCAATAAAAAAGGCCCCAAGCCTGTTTGGGTTCCTAAGACTAACTTGTGATTTTTGTTGCAGGATAAAGTGAGAGGAAAAAATCAAGACTAGTATTTGGATAGTGTATGCTCAAGACATATGACCGGTGAAAAGAAAAACTTCCTCTCACTGAAAACTTTCCAAGGAGACAGTGTATCATTTGAAAATGGGAAAAAAGGACAAATAACAGGTATTGCTATGGTTGGTAAGTCACTCTCTCATGCTATAAAAGATGCGTACTATGTAGTTTGTCTTAAACATAATCTTTGCGGCATTTCTCAAATGTGTGATAAAGGCAATGAGGTAAAGTTTAATTCCAAAATCTGCACTATCACTAAGCTGGATACTGATGAAATTGTTTTGAAAGGTAAGAGACATAACAATGTCTACAAGATATCTATTATGTCTCTTACTCAGAGTGAACATACATGTTTAAGTGTAGTATAAGATGACCCACTACCATGGCATAGAAGACTGGGACATGCCAGTCATCTCAACTCAACAAGCTTGTAGCAAAGGACCTGATCCTTGCTCTACGAAAAGTTGAGTTCACATCAGACAAAGCATATGATGTTTGTGTCTGAGGCAAACATGTTAGGCCATCCTTTAAATCTAAGAAGTTTGTTAGTACTTCCAAACCCTGGAATTCCTTCACATGGACCTATGTGGACCAATGAGAGTTAAGAGCAGGGGTAAGAAGTATGTGTTTATTATTGTTTATGATATACTCTAGGTACACATGGACCTTGTTTCTGGAATTTAAGGATGAAACTTTTGATTTTTTCCATGTGTTTGTCAAAATGATTCAACAAAAACTGGGTAGTGTTGTTTTAAGTATAAGAACAGACCATGGGACTGCGCTTGAAAAGTCCAAAATTCCTTGAGTCTTGTAGCACTCATGGCATTTTGTCACAACTTCTTTGCACCTAGAACTCCACAACAAAATGGTGTTGTGGAACAAAAAAATTGATCTCTAGAGATATGGGCATGACTATGCTAATTGCTAGTGGACTGCCTTAGATCTTTTGGCCTGAGGCAGTCAATACTGCCTATTACTTGTTAAATAGATGCATGGCCAGACCCATTATTAAGAAGACTCACTATGAGTTACTTCGAGGAAGAAATCCCAACATCACTCACCTAAAAGCATTGTGTGTAAATATTTTGTGCACAACAATGGCAAAGAAGCTCTAGGAAAGTTTGATGAAAAAAGTGATGAGGGAGTTTTCTTGGGCTACTCACCACATAGTAAATCTTACAAAATATTTAATAAAATAACTATGTGTGTTGAAGAAAATGTTCATGTTATTTTTGATGAATCTAACATGGATGAGAAAGGTTTGCAGGATGAACACTGTGATATATGGCTCACTAATGAAGGAATTTCTGGAGAACCTGAACAACAACCTGAAGGGGGGTCAAGGAACTCTGAGGGAGATGCGACTAATCAGTGAACAACAAGAAGAGGGAACAACACTAACTGATACTCAGACAGGAGAAGCTTCACCTACTGACCCTGGTCCCTTGGCTCACTCCCTGCCTGAACCATCTCTCGGTGTGCAAGTTAGGCCATAGAAACATCAAAGCTCACACCCCCTTGAGAACATCATCTTTGATCCAAATGCTGGAGCACAAACCAGGTCATCTCTGAGAAACCTGTGTGCACTCACTACATTTATCTCTCAGATTGAGCCTAAAAGCATAAAGGAAGCCTTAAAGGACCCAAATGGATAATTGCCATATGAGAGGAGCTAAACCAGTTTGAGAGAAGAAAGGTTTGGAACCTGCTGCAAAGAACAAAAAAATAGAACTGTCATATATACCAGATGGGTGTTCAGAAACAAACTGGATGAGCAAGGAAATATCACAAGGAACAAAGCCAGACTAGTGGTTCAGGGGTACAATCAAGAAGAAAATATTGACTATGGTGAGGCATTTTCTCCTGTAGCCATAATGGAAGCTATAAGAATGCTAATTGGTTTTGCTGCATACATGGAATTAACTATGTGTCAGATGAATATGAAGAGTGCATTCCTGAATGGTCACTTGAAAGAGGAGGTGTTAGTTAATCAGCCTCCTTGCTTTGAAAGTGAAGAGTTCCTTGACTATATTTCAAGTTAGACAAGGCATTGTATGGAATGAAACATGCTCCAAAATCCTGGTATGAGAGGCTTTCAAAATTCCTCTGAACCAATAACTTTGTAAGAGGAAAGGTGGACAACACATTGTTTTTGAGGAACAAAAGAAAAAATCTTCTGATTGTGCAGGTGTATGTGGATGATATAATCTTTGGGGTTACTAATGAAGAAATGTGCAAGAAATATGCTTAGATGATGGGTGAATGAGTTTGAAATGAGTATGACGGGTGAACTAAGTTTCTTTTTTGGGCTGCACATCAAACAAACACCTTCCGGAACCATGATCCATCAGCAAAAATACATTAAAAGCTGTTAAAAAATTCAACATGGACTCTTCTAAGTCATTTCACACTTCTATTTCCATTGAACAAAGCTGGATCTTGATGAAGAAGGGAAAAGTGTGGAACAAAAGCTGTGTAGTGGAATGATTAGATCACTATTGTATCTCACTGTAAGCAGGCACACTATTGTGTTCAGTGTGGGACTATGTGCAAGATTTCAGGAAAATCACAAAGAGTCTCATCTAAAGGCTGCCAAAAGAATACTCAGATATCTTAAAGAGACTCTAGATTTTTGTCTATGGTATCCAAAAGGATACATATTTGATCTAGTTGGTTATGCTAATGCAGACTATACATGGTTTGATGTTGACAGTAAAACCACTTCAGGAACAACACATTTTCTTGATTCTTGCCTGGTATCTTGGGGAACAAAGAAGCAAAACTCAATGGCTTTATCTATAGCTGAAGCAAAATATGTAGCAGCAATGTCTTTCCATGCTCAATTGCTATGGATAAGGAAACAACTCAGGGACTATGGTATTTTTGTTGATTGTGTCCCCATTTTTTGCGACAATACCAATGGTCATAAATATTGCTAAAAATCCTTGTTAGCATAAGTGAACCAAGCACGTTGATACCAGATATCACGTTCTCAAAGATAATGTTGAAAAAGGAAATATCTCAATCAATTTCTATAAAACTGATGTCACGACCCGGAATCCCAACCTCAGGGTCGTGATGGAACCTAACGTCCACTTGCTATGCAAGCCAACATTAGTTAAATAATTTAATAATTAAACAGTTCAAACAGAATAATAATAATTATTAACAAAGATTAAAGCTGAAATACATGAAATAAACCCATAACATAATGCGATCTAACTCAACCCATCTGGTGTCATAAGTACATGAGCAGCTAGAAGTATACAAGTATAGTTTGAAATAAATACAACTGTTTGAATGATATAAACAATAAAGATCGAAAATGGAAGGGGACTTCAAGGTCTGCGAATGCCAACAGATCTACCTCGAGTCTCCGAAGCAATGTGATTCGAGCAGACGCACCTCTAAGCACTGCTGGGCCTAATACCAGTATTTGCACAAGAAGTGAAGAAGTGTAGCGAGTGTAAAACTGACCTAATGCACTCCGTAAGCGTCGAGCCTAACCTCGACGAGGTAGTGACGAAGCTATGACAAGACACCTACGTAAAAACCTTGTACAAATATATATAAAGCAACAAAATAACAAGAAGAACGATAAAATATTAACTGGGAGGGGACATGCAAAAGGGGAAATATCATATACGAAATCACAAAATAACACCTTCCAAAATATGCAACAATACAACAAGGTAAATCACCAATACCGGAAATCAAATAAGGAAATGAAATGAAGATGGCACTGCATCACCCTTTGTGATTTTACTCTCGTTCTCACCATGTAATATCATAAATGAAATGGCACGACATCACCCGTCGTGCTTTTACTTATCAGCACGGGATCATCTTTCGTGTTTTTACTCTCAACATCTCTCAATATGTGATAATGAATGTAAATAAGGCACGGAAACACCCTTCGTGCTTTTCACTCTTCCTCACAAAATCAACAATACAATTCCAAATAATAAATACAAGGAGGAGAAACAATTTCACTTCAATTATAGTGCCAGGACATCAAACTCAACTTCCAAAAATTCCAACATCTTCAAAATAAACAATAAATATGTGACGAATAATTAAAAGTTATAATCTAACCTAAGCACAGAGAAACAAAGTCAAACAAACAGCTTAGAACAAAGGAATAATTCCCACCCGCATGCTTTAACCCAATAAAAATGCATATGTACTCATAAACTCATATATACGTCATTCCCACATATAATTCACGTGGAAAATAAACCAACAAGTCCTAATCCCTCAAGTCAAGGTTATCACGACACTTAACTCATTCCGCAACCAAATCAATGCCAATTGCGGATTTTTCTCTAAAATTATCCTCCAAACCAATCAAATCTAACAAAATATAGTTCAAATAATTCAAAACAGGATTTAGAAACTACCCACGAGTGAAAAAGATTCAATATTTAGTGATCTTGGAAAACTCAACAGAAGTCAACCCTGGGTCCGCTTGGTCAAAACTTGAGATTACGACCAAAACCCAATTACCCATTCACCCCCAGCCCGGTTATGTGATTAGTTTTGAAATCCGACCTCAATTTGAGGTCTAAATCTCAATTTCTCAAAATTCTCAATTTCTACCTAGATCCCTAATTTCTACAATGAAAAATCTTAGATTAAAGGCTAAAATCAATGAGTGTTTATGGAAATGTAAGGAACCAAGTTAAAATCTACTAACCTATGAAGTTGGGATGAAAATCTCTTCAAAATCGCCTCTAACCCAAGCTCAAACTTGAAAATGGTCAAATTGACTCAAACCCCCTTTTTTGAAAGTTTATAACATTGCGTGTCAGGTGCTCTTCGCGGTCCTGAAGCACCTAACACGATCATGATTCTCAACAGACAAAAAGCCTACGCGTTCGCGATGTACCTTCAACGTTTGGGAAGGCTTCACCCCCCGACCTTCACTTTCGCGAGCTAGGGCTCGCGTTCGCATAGAGTACTACCTGCCTTCCCCTAGAATCCCCTAAACCTCCGCATTCGCGTGAGGATGGTCGCATTCGTGAAGGGTAAGCCCTCTACTGCTTCGCATTTGCGACCATTTCCCCACGTACGCGAAGAACAACTCCACCCCAACCTAGATTCCCTTTTGCAAATCAAGACTGGGGCTTCATTTAACCTGATCGCAACAGTGGCTTCACGATCTTGAAGCAAAATATACCAGACATCAACAATAGTTGAAAAACAGAAATTTTCTAAGTTAAAATGGTCCGGAAACTCAACCGAGCCCCTCGAGCTCCAAACCAAACATGCAAAAAAGTGTAATAACATCATACGAACTCGCTCGCGCGATCAAAACACCAAAAGGACACATAGAACTACGAATCGGACATCAAAATATATCAGATTTTCAAAGAAACTCAAGAACTTCCAAATTCACAACCGAGCGTCTGAATTCTATCAACCCAACTCCGTTTTGCACCAAGACAAGTTTTAAATAGCAAAATGAACCTATACTAAGTTTCAGAACCGAAATTCGAACCCGACAACCATAAATTCAACCAACAGCCAAATCTAGGAAATATTAAAACCTTCAAGTTACTAGTTTTCGACAAATCAAGTCAAATCAAGTTAGGGACTTCCGAATTCAATTCCAGGCATACGCCCAAGTCCAAAATCACGATACGGACCCACTGGGATCGTCAAAATAGCGATCCGCAGTCGTTTGCACAAAATATTGACCGTAGTCAACTCAAGTTATTTTTAAAGCCAAAAATCATGTTTTCTTCAAATTTTCACCTTAAATCTTTTCAGAAAAAAGACACAGACTGCGCACGCAAATCTAGAAATACTAAATAGAGCTAATAGAGGTCTTGAAACATGGAAGTAAGGGCTAGAACTCAAAATGACCTATCGGGTCCTCACATTCTCCACCTCTAAAAGAAACGTCCGTCCTCGAATGAACCTAGAATATTCCCTAGGCTGGTGAAAAAGTGAGGGTATCTACTCTGCATGTCGGACTCGGACTTCCACGTAGCTTCCTTGATCGGCTGGCCTCTCCATTGCACTCTAACAAAAGGATAACTCATAGACCTCAACTTCTGGACCTGCCATGCTAGAATAACCACCGACCCCTCCTCCAAAGTCAAATCCTTGTCCAATCGGACTGAAATGAAATCTAATACATGGGACGGATCACCGTGATACTTCTGGAGAATAAAAACATGGAACACCGGGTGAACTGCTGATAGTCTAGGTGGAGATGCAAGCTTGTAGGCCACCTCCCCCACTCTCTCGAGGATCTCAAAAGGACCAATATATCTTGGGCATACCTTTCCTTTCTTCCCGAACCTCATCACACCCTTCATGGGTGAACCCGGAGCAAAACCCTCTCTCTAACCATGAATGCAACATCACAAACTCTTTGATCGGCATAATTCTTCTGCCTAGGCTATGCTGTACAAAGTCGATCCTGAATCATGTTGACCTTTTCCAAGGCATCCCGGACCAAATTAGTACCCAACAATCGAGCCTTTTCCGGCTCAAACCAACAAACTGGAGGACGACACCGCCTCCCATATAAGGCCTAATAAGGAGTCATCTGAATACTCGAGTGGTAGAAGGAAAACTCCACAAGGCTGCAAGAACTGATCCCAAGAACCCCCAAAATACATAACACAAGCACGAAGCATATCCTCCAAGATCTGAATGGTGCGCTTGGACTACCCGTCCGTCTGAGGGTGAAATATTGTACTCAAATCAACTTGTGTGCCTAACTCACGATGTACAACCCTATAGAAATGCGATGTGAATTACGTACCCTGATTATAAATAATGGATGTTGACACACTATGAAGACGAATAATCTCGCGGATATAGATCTCATCCAGCCGCTCTAAAGAATAGGTATACACCACCAGAATGAAATGCACTGACTTGGTCAACCTATCCACAATGACCCATATTGTTTCGAAAATTTTTTCAAAGTCCGTGGGAGCCCAACAACAAAATCCATGGTAATACGCTCCCATTTCCACTCGGAAATCTCAAGTCTCTGAAGCTAACTGCCAGGACTCTAATGCTCGTACTTCACCTGCTGGAAGTTCAAACACCATGCCATATACTCTATTATATCTTTCTTCATTATTCTCCACCAATAATGCTGCCTCAAATCTTGGTACATCTTGGCGGCACTCGGTTGAATGGAATACAGCAAACTGTGGGCCTCCTTAAGAATCAACTCACGTAGACCATCCACATTAGACACATAAATATCTCCTTGCATCCGCAACACCCCGTCATCTCCAATAGAATTCTCCTTGGCATCATCGTGCTGCACCGTGTCCTTAAGGACAAGCAAATAGGGGTCTTTATACTGATGCTCTCTGATGCACTAATACAAAGAAGACTGAGATACCGTGTAAGCAAGAACCTGACTAGGCTCCAAAACATCTAACCTTACGAAGTGATCGGCCAAGTCCTGAACATCTGATGCTAGCGGTGTCTCACCAACTGGAATATATGCAAGGCTACCCATACTCACATACTTTATACTCAAGGCATCATCCACCACATTGGCCTTCTAGGGATGATACAAAATGGTGATATCATAGTCTTTTAACAGCTCTAACCACCTCCGCCACCTCAAATTTAGATCCTTTTGAATGAACAAGTGTTGTAGACTCCGATGATCTGTGAATACCTTGCATGACATGATGTAAAGGTAATGCCTCCAAATCTTCAATGCATGAACAATAGCTATCAACTATAAGTCATGAATAGGGTAATTCTTCTCATGAAACTTTAACTGCCGAGAAGCATACGCAATCACCCTGCCATCCTACACCAAGCCCAATATGCGATGCATCATAATACACAATGTAAGACCTCGACCCCGTAGGAAACACCAACACCGGAGTTGTAGTCAAAGCAGTATTGAGCTTCTGAAAGCCAACTCACACTCGTCAGAACACCTGAATGGTCCACCCTTCTAGGTCAATCTAGTCAATGAGGCTACGATAGATAAAAACCCCTCCACTAATCGGCGATAATAACCCGCCAAACCCAGAAAGATCTGAATCTCTATAGCTGAAGTAGGTCTAGACCAGTTTTGAACTTCCTCAATCTTCTTAGGGTCCAAATTAATGCCCTCGAAAGATACCACATGCCCCAAAACGACAACTGACTCAACCAAAACTCATACTTTGAAAACTTGGCATATAACTGACTATCCCTCAAAGTCTGAAGTATAATCATAAGGTGGTGCTCATGCTCCTCTCAACTACGGGAATATACCAAAATATCATCAATGAAGACGATCACAAAAGAATCCAGATAGGGTGTGAATACCCGGGTCATCAAATCAATAAAGGTTCTAGGGCATTTGTCAAGCCAAATGACATCACTAGGAACTCATAATGCCCATATTGAGTCCGGGAGGCTGGCTTAGGGACAGCCAATGCTCTAATCTTCAATTGATGGTAGCAAGATCATAAGTCAATCTTCGAAAATACTGTGGCACCCTAAAGCTGATCAAGTAAGTCATCAATCCTCGACAAAGGATACTTGTTCTTGATAGTGACTTTTCAATTGTCGATAATCAATAAACATCCTCATTGTACCATCCTTCTTCTTCAATAACAACACTGGTGCACCCCAGGGCGAGACACTATGTCTAATGAATCCTTTATCAAGAAAATCTTGTAACTGCTCCTTTAGTTTCTTCAACTTAGCTGGGGCCATATGGTATGGTGGAATAGAAATGGGTCGAGTTCCTGGAGAAAATTCACTACGGAAGTCGATATCTCTGTCGGCATCCCCAAAAAATCTGCAGGAAACACGTCTAAAAAATCACGCACAACTGGTACTGAATCCATGGAAGAAACCTATGCACTAGGATCACAAATATAGGCCAAATATGCTAGACATCCTTTCTTGACCATATGCTGAACCTTCACATAAGAATGGCCATGATTCTATCTCCATTCTAATTGAGGAAGCCCTGACATGGCTAGTAGAATGGCTAGGAGTCCCTCTCCACTCTAATAGAGGAAACCCCAACATGGCTAAGGTCATCGTCTTGGCGTGACAGTCCAATATAGCTTGATAAGGTGACAACCAATCCATGCCCAAGATATAATCAAAGTCCACCATATCAAGAAGTTGGAGATGTACACTAGTCTCAAGGCTCTCGATAAAAACCACAAACGAGCAATAAACATGATCTACAACAATAGAATCTCCCACATGTGTGGACACATATACATGAGCAATAAAAGAATCACGAGGCATAACAAGATATGAAGCAAAATAAGGTGACACGTAGGGATAAGTAGAGCCTGAACCAAATAGAAATGAAGCATCTCTATCTAAAACTGGAACAATATCTGTGATGACGACGTCACATGGTTCTACCTCAGGTCTAGTTGGAAATGCATAAAAATAAAGCTGGGCACACCACTCTCACCTCCGCCTCTCAGATGACCTCTAGCTAGTTGGCGTCCACCTCTAATGGCATGACCTCCAACTTTAGTAGCCTGACCCCACATCTAGCTGGCTAAGTGGGAGGTGAAGCAACCGGTGCCTAAACCATTGCACGAGAACCCTGTTTTGGCATGCCGCCCTATGACCTAGGGCACAATCTCGCAACGTGCCATGGATCTCCACAAGTATAACAAGACCCCAACTGTTGTGACTGTTGTCTCTGGAATTGTACTTATCGACCTGGATAACCACTCTGATAACTTTGGATCAGAGGTGCACTAATAGGAGCTGATGGTGCGTTGCAGGCTAGCTGCTCTAGATGAGACTCATAAGAACCGCGACTACCCTAATTACCATGGGATGCCTGAAGCACTGACTGTATCGTCCTAAGAGGATATCCTCTACCAAACGAATCTCTGCCTCCTGATGAGGAACCACTGAAACCACCAAAATGACGAGGCCTTTTCTCAGATACCGCCCCCTATCTGACCTGAACCATCTCAATCCGTCTAGAAATCTCTACGGCCCTTTGGGAAGAAATATCATATCCACTCTTCTTGGAGATCTATGCATAATACTGAAAGCAAGTTCATCAATGAATCTCCTTACGCTCTCCTTCTCAGTAGGGATTAAGGTAACTGCATGGTGAGCTAGGTCCACAAATCGGGTCTCATACTAGGTAACAATCATGCTACCTCGCTGAAGGCGCTCGAACTGCTGGAGGTACTCCTCTCTCAAAGAAAAAGAAATAAACTTCTCCAAAAACAACTGTAAAAAGTGATCCCAAGCGTGTGGCGCTGAACCAACTGATCTGCTCCGTACATGATCCTGCCACCATCTCTTGGTCGAACCGATCATCTGAAACACTGCAAAATCTACTCCATTGGACTCAACAATACCTATGTTGATCAGTACCTCGTAGAAATGGTCCAAATAATCATGTGGGCCCTCTGAAGGTGCATCGATGAAGTGAATAGGGAAGAGCTTTGTGAACTTATCCAACCTCATCAATCTCTCAGAAGACATCGCACGCCTCTCCTCGGTCTGTGTGGCAATAACAAGCTGAACTACCCCAACTGGCTGGATTGCTAGGTCTGATAAAAGTGAGCTATTTACTCCATAATGTGAGTAGCGGGAGTCTATGCTCCTTCCCCAGCCTAAGAGACAGCAGGTGTCGTAAAAAATGCATCGGTCTGGGCCACACTCTCCATAAATTCCATAAAGTGGACTAGAGCGTCCTGAAGCACAAGAGTGGCTATAAATTCCTCTGGGACCTGAGCGGGTCCAACTAGTGTAGTCTGAGCTGGGATATCCTCCTCACGATCAACCCGAGGCTCCATACTAGGTGCTACTACACGAGCTCAAGGCTGAGCTTTGCCTCTACCTCAGCCTTTGGCTCAACCTCGGCCTCGACCTTTACCCATGGTAGTGGATACAACAGGGGCGTCCGGCTCTTGCTAGCTGTAGATGTTGTGCGTGTTCTCACCATCTGTGAGAGAACAGGAATGGAATGATTCAAACATCAATGATAGAATAAAATCGCACGATAGGGAAAGAAAGAAGTGAACCTAAAACTCCATAGCCTCTAGAAGATAAGTACATACGTCTCTGTATCGATCCTCCAGACTCTACTAAACTTTCTCATCACTCATGAGACCTAAGCAACCTAATCTTTGATACTAACTTGTCATGACCCGGAATCCCAAACTCGGGGGTCATGGTGGTGTCACGCCCCAAACTCAGGAGCGCGACCGACGCTCAATCGAGTGAACCCGCCGAGCAAGCCTGTTAGATACTTTCTACCCAAACTCACTCATGAAAAAGAGGTGACATATATTTATTAATTAGACAATAGGGAGATCTTGAATACAATACCAAAACCTTTCTATTAGTTTCTTCACTTTTAACATCTCAAAATACACACCTTTTTATAAGATAAAGTGGAACAAGTGATTCATTCAAACATAAACATGAATTGTTTGACTTCCCTCAACACCAATATACAATCCACACAATGTCTACGGATCCTATAAAAGATACAAAGGAGCACAATGATAGTGCCGGAGCAGGCTCCGGCTATACCTCAAAACATGATAACAAAATGTACAAAAGATACATGACCCCAGAATGAGGTGGGGCTCACTAAGTCTACTAGGAGGAAGGTGTACTGCTATCGCTGGTTAATGCTACCTGCTCTGGAACCACCTGCATCCATTAAAGATGCAGCGCCCCCAGCAAAAAAGGACTTTAGTACTGCCGAATAGTACTAGTATGTATAACTAAATACTATTTCAATAGAATGAACATTAATACACGGAAGAAAATAATGATATCAATAGAAGCCTCAAACAATACCAGAACATCAAGTTAAGAACCACATAAGTTTTCAAGTCACTTTCAATGTTTTTAGGTGGGGAGCTCTTTAATTCCAATATACCATTATTCACAATACCACCGTACTTTTACACGGAGTCCGATCATGGCCCGATCCGCTAGTTCGCCTCATTTGAGAAATTAACCACAATCATAATTTCCAGCACAATCACCACCATGTGTGCGACATGGCATCCGATCATGGCCTGATCGGCTAGGCCGTCTCACCCGAGACATTACCTTTTCTATCAATCATCTCATGTCATACTTTCTTCACATCTACTCAATTCTTCAGCACTTATGGCCACAATTATAATATTGTTCTTGGTACTTGGCCGAGTTTCATATTTCATGCTCCCTTTTTCATTTTCACACACCATTACCATTATCAATAACAAGACTATTCAATTCAAGTCTAGAGCAATTAAGAGTCTTAGACATACAGAGATTTTGTTCACATAATTTGGCATGATAACCTTTACTCAAGCATAACTTGAAATCGTAACAATTATAACACACACAACCCGCACACAACCCGCACTTTGAATATACTCAAAAGATAACATAGCATGAATAGATGCATTTGAAACACATATTGAACATGTAGCTCTCAACACAAGATTACTCGGAAAAACCGATTTCATAATGATCAAATAGGGTCTTACATAACTTACATGAACACCGTGGAATTCAATTCTAAGAAAGGGGTTTATCCAATATAACTCAATTGAGCTTCCTTAAAATTTAAAATGTTCCGAAATTCTTAGCAACTTCAATCTATTTTAGAAATATAACAAGTTGAACCAAAATTAGGAAGATGATCATGATTCTAGCTCATTTGAGCATATTATCAAACACTAGGTGTGCATTAAGATTTTTAATGCCCTTTCACGAAAGATTCCATCATCCCTCAGCCCATTCTCTACCATTTTTAGCTTACAACCTTCCTACATTATTTGATAACACATGCATGCAAGATCACAACTCCCACACCCAAAAAATGTCTTGCTAATTACTCCCTTTTTAGTAGATTTTCAAAATTAAGAGTTAGGGCATATATTCTTACCTTTAGGATGAAGACTTTCCTTGTTAATCTTCAATGATTGAGAAATAATTTATGGATAATAGGTTGAAGGTTACTCCCCCTAAGCACTCTTTCTCACTTTAAAAGTATCAGAAATTTTGCTCAAAATGGACTATGACATATGTTTTAACAAAGTAGGGCCGGGTTATAAAAACCCAAAAATGAAGCCACGGGACAAGATCTGCGGTGGCATATGCGATCGCATAATGATTCTGCGGCCCATGAAATGGCCTCTGAAAATGGCCTCAAGAACTGGGCTAGCTTGCTTCACTCGACGGCTGTTATGCGGCCCGTAGACCTGTTATGCGGTCGCATAATGCACCGTAGAACCTCCCTCCGCAAAATTCAAAGGCTGATTATGCGATCAAAGTGCGGCCCACAAAATGGTTATGCGGTCGCATAACTGGCCGCCAAATTGACATAAAAAATGGCCCAAATAGCTGCTTCAGTCTGCGGCATTCTGCGGCCCGCAGAGTGATTATACGACAGCATAATGGGCCGCAGAAATGCCCAACTCTGAAATATTTTCTTTCAACTCTCCTGTGCACTGTTCAATCCAAACTAAACTTCCTGGCACACTGTTCAACTCTTCAAAATATTTTCCTACCCCGGCATCACGGAACCCTAGTTTTTAGGAAAAATTTCATAGGATCTTACAGGTGGAACCTAACGTCCACTTACTATGCAAGACAACATTAGTTAAATAATTAAATAATTAAGTAGTTCAAAACAGAACAATAACAATTATTAACAAAGATTAAAGCTTAAATACAAGAAATAAACCCATATCATAAGGCGGTCTAACTCAACCCCTGAGTCTTGTGTCACAAGTACTTGAGCAACTAGAAGTCTACAAGTATAGTTTGAAATCAATACAAATGTTCCAGTGAGATAAACAGTAAAGATAGGAAATGGAAGGGGACTTCAAGGTCTGCGAATGCCAGCAGATCTACCTCGAGTCTCCGAACTAATGTGTTTCGAGCAGACGCACCTCTAAGCACTGCCAGGACCAAACCAATATCTACACAATAAGTTCCCAAGTGTATCATGAGTACAACTGGCCCATACTCTGTAAGTGTCGAGCCTAACCTCGACGAGGTAGTTACGAGGCTATGACAAGACATATATGTAAAAAAAAAAAAAAAGAAAAATTTTTATATATATGTATATATATATATATATATATATATATAAGTAGGAAAATAATAAGAAGAACGATAAAATATTAATTGGGAGGGGACATGTGAAATGGTTAATATCATAAAAACGGCAAGTACGAAATAAAAAAATAACATCTTCCGAAATAAGAAACCATATAGCCAAGTAAATCACCAAATACGAAAATAAAATAAGGCAATGAAATAAAAATGGCACGGAATCACCCTTCATGCTTTTACTCTCGTCCTCACCATGTCATAAATGAAATGGCACGGCATCACCATTCGTGCTTTTACTCACCGGTATGACATCATCCTTCGTGATTTTACTCTTAACATCTCTCAATATATGATAATGAATACAAATAAGGCACGACAACACCCTTTGTGGCTTTCACTCTTCTTCACCAAATCAACAATACAAATACAAATAATAAATACAAGGCCGGAAATAATTTCATTTCAATTATAGTGCCAGGATATCAAACTCAACTTCCAAAAATTCCAACATCTTCAAAATAAATAACAAATATGAGACGAATAATTAAAAGTAATAATCTAACCTAAGCATGGAGAAACAAAATCAAATAAACAACTTAGAACGAAGGAATAATTCCCACCTGCATGCTTTAAGCCAATAAAAACCACCTCACATATACGTCATTCCCACACATAATTCATGTAGCAAATAATCCAACAAATCCTAGTCTCTCAAGTCAAGGTTAACCATGACACTTACTTCACTTTGCAACCAAATCAATGCTCAACAGCAGATTTTCCTCTAGAATTAGCCTCCAAACCAATCAAATCTGCCTAAATATAGTTCAAATAATTCAAAATAGTCTTTAAAAAATACCCATGAGTAAAAAAAATTCATTCTTTAATGATTTTGGAAAAAGTCACAAAAGTAAACCTCGGGCCCGTTTGGTCAAAACCCGAGATTCGGACCAAAATCCAATTATCCATTCACCCCTGAGCCCGATTATGTGATTAGTTTGAAATCCGACCTGAATTTGAGGTCTAAATCTCAATTTCTCAAAATCCGCAATTTCTACCTAAATCTCTAATTTCTACCATGAAAAAGCATAGATTAAAGGTTAAAATCAATGTAGTGTTTATGGAAGTGTAAGGAAACAAGTTAAAATCTACTAACTTACGAAGTTGGGATGAAAAATCTCTTCAAAATTGCCTCTAGACCGAGCTCAAACTTGAAAATGGTGAAAAACAAAAGACTAAAATCCCCTTTTTTGAAAGTTTATAACACTGTGATTTTCACGTTCGTGAAGCACCTAATGCGATCGTGATGCACAGTATCCAAAAAGGCCTATTCATTCGCGATGTACCTTCCGTAATTGCATAGAGTACTACCTACCTCCCCCAGAATCCCCTAAACCTCCGCGATCACGTGAGGATGGTCGCGTTCGCGAAGGGTAAGTCCTCCACTGCGTCGCGTTCGCGACCAGTTCCCCGCGTTTGCAAAAAAGAACTCGACCCCAGAAATAATTTTCCTTTGCGATCACGAAGCACAATACACTAGCCATCAGCAACAGTTGAAAAATCAAAAATTTTCTAAGTGAAAATGGTTTGTAGCCTATCTGAAACTCACTCGAGCTCCTCAGGTTCCAAACCAAACATGCACACAAGTGTAATAACATCCTATGAACTCGATCACATGATCAAAATACCAAAATGACACCTAGAACTACGAATCAGACATCAAAATACATGAAATTTGCAAAGAAACTCAAGAACTTCAAAATTCACAACCGAGCGTTCGAATTCTATCAAACCAACTCCGTTTTGCACCAAATTTTGCAGACAAGTTTCAAATTGAAAAATTAACCTATACCAAGTCCCAGAAGAATAATCTGAACCTGGTAGCTGTAAAGTCAACCTACAGCCAAATCTAGGAAATATTTAAACCTTCAAGTTACTAGTTTTCGACAAATTAAGTCAAATCAAGTTAGGGACTTCCGTATTCAATTTCGGGCATACACCCAAGTCAAAAATCATGATACAGACCCACCGGGATTTTTAAAATACCAATATGGGTTTGTTTACACAAAATATTGACCGTAGACAACTCAAGTTACTTTTAAAGCCAAAAATGTTTTCTTCAAATTTTCATATAAAATCTTTTCAGGAAAAGACACGGACTGCACACGCAAATAGAGAAATACTAAATGCAGCTAACATAGGTATTGAAACACGGAAATAAGGGCTAGAACTCAAAACTACCTATCGGGTCGTCACAACTGAAGATCAAATCGCTGACATTTTCACTAAGGCACCGAGAAGGGACCACTTTGAACAAAACATAGTAGAATTGGGATTAATCAATACTTCCATCTATGTTGAATGCCAATGATTGGATAGAAAAGAAGTCATTAGATTTAGATAGTTTAGTATAAAATGCTTGATTTAGTCTCGTGCTTGTCCTTAGCATATACACTCGCCTAGAAAGTCTAGTTGATGACTCTGCCTTATGATGCTAACTTACTGTGCTGAAGCTTTATAGTAGAAATGACTAAGGATTTGCTAAAGGAGTTGGTTCTTGGACTCAGGTACGTGCCATCTTGTCTTAAATCATTGGAACTTAATAACTGAAATTACTTCCACACTCATACTCTCTATGCTGTTAGCATCACTCCTATTTGTTATCAAAGTCGAGGATCAAGGGGGAATCCTAGAGCAATTAGAGTCTAATTACTTCTAAAAGTCCAGCAGTCAAAAGTAACTGTTATTAGATTCCCGTTATAATTCAAATTTAGTTACCTTATCTCTTCTAGTCAAATCAGGCTTACCTTCTTAAACCCTCTCGTGATACATCTCTTAGAGCTCACTATTCCTCTCAAACCCTAAGCAAGAACCAAAGAAAATCCTTCGTTCTCTCATCATCATGACCAAATCAAGCCAAACTCCATCAAATGCAAAATTTTCATCTAAGACTGGAGCAAAATCCAAAATTATGAAGCCCAAGCCTAAGAACAGTGCAAAATCAATTAGTGAATCTGAACCCACACCTGTTGCATCTTCATTCATACACTCTACTGTACCTGCACCATCATCCTCTGCTACTGTTGCACTTGCAATTCCTACATCTACTGGACTTACATCCCCAAAAGCAACTGCCCATGCACCTGTTTGTCTCACAAATCACCTACAAACCCACTAAGGTCAAGGCTACTTCAAGGAAATTAGTAAAGAGTGGAAAGGTAGTGATTCGTGCTACTGCTAAGGGGAAACAGGAAGTTAAGGAAGCTATTGCTCAGGGGGAATATGCATCTGTCACAGCGGATCAGGTAAAATCACCTCTATCAAAACTTGATGTTCTAGTCTCTATTATTGAGGTTTCCCCATTGGAAGTTGTTCCACCCATGAGTGACTCACCACTTGTAGAGGGTACTGCTGTAGAAAGGGAAGTTGTAACTCAGGACAAAAATGGGAACAACATTGATAATATATATGTGGTTGAGGGGGAATGAGAGAAAGAAACATGGAAGAGAGTTCTGATGGCAATTCTTACAATTAGACTGATGATAAGGATGATGAGGAAATTCATGGGGAGGGAGAAGGAGAAGCCAATATGGAGAAGCAACAGGTGCAGGAGAAAGCTCATAGTACTGATGAGAAGAAGAGCGAAAATGAGGGGGAATCTGGTTAAGAAAAAAAGAATGAGGTAGAAGAACAATTAGGTGATCAAGTGGAAGACTCCGCAGAAGAAGAAAAATAAAGTGAGGAGAAGGTGACTTTCAGAGTAAGGGTGATGAAGATGAAAAAGAAAGTGAAAGTGAGGATACCAAAATTGAAGTGAAAAGGATATTGAGGAATCTGAAGGCTCTATGGCTATTGGGAAAACAATCATGACCCCTTTAGAAGAAGTTAGTGAAGAGGAAATCTGAAGAATCTAATCCTTCGTTAACTCCTTTTGTTGGAGATAAGGAGGTTAAAAGTAATGAGGATGATTTGCCCTTATTTAGGGTAGGGAAAAAGGTCAGGAAGGCCTCTGTCAAATCTACAAGTCCAAGTCCCCAGGAAAGAAAGTAAGTGGTTCCTTCTTCAAGGATTCCTCTCAACATGAGCAAAAGAAAAGATTTTGATGAACAGATGATCAAAGAGTCTAGGAGTGCCAAGAAAACAAGAAAGCAAATTCCTGCTGCTGAACCTGTAGTTGAGTTGGATGAAGAGGATGAACCTGGTCTTTCTCTACAAGCCAAGAAACCACCAGTGAATAAGACTGTTATTAAACCCACCAAGGAAAGTGCCACCTCTCAGAAGACCAATAAAGGGAAGAAGAATAGGGCTGTGTCTGCTGTCGTTGACAAGTTGATTGAGTTCAAAAATGTTGAATGGGAAGATAATTGCAAATATCGATGAGAAGGGCATAGCCCAGTTGGTTGAAAAGCTTGACCTGCAGGGATGGACACATATGTTTGTTAAGCCCTTTCCCCATGTATGTATACCTGCTATGGTCGAGTTTTATGCTAATTTCCAGTTTGATGGCAAGGTAGTAAAGATTTCAGTGGGAGAATTTGATATGGAGTTTGACGTTGAAGATTATAGGCTGCTACTGGACATTCCTTCTCTGGGATTTGACAACTATCTGAAGAAGAAGTAGTCTGCTATTAAAAATGATGGGGACACATGGACTATAGTTACCATAAAGTTCTCTTAGAAGTTTGAGCGGGATGCTCCCTAGAAGGTGTACAAGACCGACATGACTCTATTACACAAATTTTGCACTTTGTGAACTCCTGCATTCTGTAGAGATCTGAGAGAAGGCATGAGGCCACCCTGCTTGATTTGGGTGTAATGGAGTTGCTGGATACAAGTAGAACAATAAACCTTCTCAATGAGATAATTCAGCATACGGTAAGGGCTAGAGACACCTCCAAGCCTAAGCATGCCATGCCTTATGGCTTCATGCTAACTGAGCTGTTTGACAAGCTCAATATAGATTTGCTTGAGCTGAAGTTTGGGAATCAGATAGTCAAGCAATGTTGTTATGCTGAGATCAAGGCTAGAGGGCCAGATGGTTCTGCCATTTCACCTGGGAGTAGCAGGGAAACCGAACTCTCTAAAAGGTTAGAAGTGGCTTTGGAGGAGAATCCTCAGCTGAGGGAAGACAATGATGAGATAAGAAAGGAAACCATGAAACTTTAAAGGAGGAGCTCAGAAAAGACGGAGAGGCCCATACTCAATAGATTTCCACCTTGTGAAAGCCTTGACATCTTCCTTTTCTCACCCTTGATCCTGGTCCTTTACCCCTTGTGTCCAGCTTGTTTTGTTAACCTAGTTGATTCTGGTTCTGAGTAGTTTGCAGGATGTTTCAACTTATTTTGTTTTAATGTTTTAGTTCCAGACATTGGGACTAATTTGTCACTACTATGAACTCTCTTAGGTTGTTTACCTTCTTCTCACGTAGGTTTTATCATCGGCATAGTTTGTTTGTCTTGATATTTCTTGTGCTTGTGTTGTAGCCTTGATAGCCATGAATCTGGCATTAACTGTGCTTGGGACTGTCTAAAAGCTTTTTTTCTTGGTGATGCCAAAAGGGGGAAGATGGAGTTGGGGGTGATTGATATACTTGCTCTGAATTGGGTCCCAATGCGTCTGTGTCACATTTTTCTGGTGTTGTTTTGTTCACATGCTGCTGGTGTTTTGATGAGATGATTATGAATTCCATTACCTAGTTTATGCGCGAAAACTTTATCATCATTAAAGGGGAATTTGTTGAAGTATTGGAGTCATGATGATTAACAAAGTATATCCAGTGTATGTATGCTAAGAACCAAGTCCTCAAGGTAGCTGCTAAAATATGCTAAGAACCAGGTCCTCAAGGTAGCTGTTGAAGGTTCTTACAAGGTAGTAACTTTTACACATTAGTAACTTTTGCACAAAATATTATGGTCTGAGATTGGTAGAAGAAGGCTGTTAATGTGATAGGGGTCGTTGTCTAATTAGAAGATATGCTCACATAGGTAAAAGACAAAAGTTACAAGACTTGTGGAGTCCTTGGAGTTTTAAGAGTCCTATAAAATGAGAAGTTGACTATGCATAGGACTCCTAAAGATCTAGGAGTACGTTGAAGTTAAATACTTTCCTTATGGTCTGAGAACGTCATCCTTTTTCACGTTAACTATGGAACACCATTTTCAACAATCAAGTCGATTACTAGTATTAGTGCTCTTCTTGAGTCTGTTAGTTAATGTGTGTTAGGAAATCTAGTTGTAATCAAGGTGTCATTCATAATATTAGAGTAACTTTTAATTCATTCAAATAGTTGAAGTAGGAGAATCGTGGGGGTGTTTAACTACATGTCTTGTAATCAGTACATTGACTCATTTTGTTATAGTGAAGTTGAAGTTAAAATCCTACGTGGTAGGTTATGATTTTTGCACCTTTAAGCCGGGTGATTTCAAGTTCTTTAATAAATTTAAGAAGGCACTCAATCTAACAAAGAAAGGAGGAACTTGGAAGAAATGGATTCGATGGAACTAAGGAGAAGCTTCAGAAATTCAATAAAGAACAAAAGTATAAGGACTTTGACCCCATTTGGTATAGTTCCCAAAAACTGCTTATTTTGAAATGTGCTTTTTCTAAAAGTGCTTTTCCAAGTAGTACTTTTGGAGAGTTTGGCCAATTCATTTGAGAATTATTTTTTGCAATATTGGTAAGGAAATTATGTTTGGAAAATCTTTTTGAAAATTAATTTTGAATGTCATATTATGAAAAAGGATAGTAAATGTTCAGTTTACAATTAATATTATTTAAAATAGAGAAATAAATATAAATGTTTTTTACAGAAGAATTTAATTAATTTTTATTTTCATTTAATTATAATATAAAATAAAATATTAAAATTTAAATCAATATAAAATATAATTATCGAAAGCAATAATATTATATCCGATATTACTTATTATTTACATGGTGATTCAAATATATTAAAATAAAGTATAAATTAAAATTTTGCTTCATAAATCCTATGTAAAAGAAGATACCTATTTATAGTAGAGAGATTATATCAAAAAAGTATGTGAGGAGGAGAATAAAAATACGATAAAAATAAAATAAATAAAATAAAAGAAAGAAATGCATAACGACCCGGCCGGTCGTTCCAAGAGTAATAGCCCCGTTTCCCCCGTTTCTGCTTCATTATATGTGGTTAAGCTTCATTATGTTGTGTTAGATTGGTTGGCTCGGGTTCGGAGTGATTCTTGGAGAGAAATGAGACACTTAGTTTCTTAACTTGGTTCAATAGTTGAAAAAAGTCAACGGAAGTTGACTTATCGGTAAACAACCTCGGAATGTAGATTTTATGGTTCAAATAGCTTCGTTAGGTGATTTGGGACTTAGGAGTGTGTTCGGAATGTGGTTTTGATGTCCAGAGTAGAATAAGGCTTGTATTGGCAAAATTTAGTTTTTGGCGATTTCCGGTCGGCATTGGAAAATTAGCTATCGGGGTCGGAATGGAATTCCGGAAGTTTGAACAGGTTCGTAGTGTCATTTTAGACGTGTGTGCAAATTTTCAGGTCATTCGGACGTGTTTTGGATGGTTTCGGCATCTTTGGCGAAATTTAGAAGTTTCAAAGTTCATAGGCTTGAATCCAAGGTGAATTTGATGTTTTTGTGTTGTTTTTGGTGTTTCTAAGGCTCGACTAAGTTTGAATAAGGTTATGGGATGTGTTGGCATGTTTGGTTAAGGTCCCGAGGGCCTCGGGTGAGTTTCCGGTGGTTAATGGATCAATTTTTGGATTTGGGAGATAGTAGTTTTGCTGGTTTCTGTTGCAAGCATTTTTGTTCTTCGCGATCGCGTAGAAGGGTCCACGATCACGTAGGCTAAGTTGGGCAGGGGTGAAATTTTCTCTATGCGATCGCAGAGGTCAGATCACGATCATGTGTGGCTGTGATGTGCTACGCGAACGCGTGGCCAAGGTCGTGATCACGTAGAGGAGAGTGAGCTGGTGAGGAGTGGAAGGATTTGTCTTGTGCGGTCGCGTGGGAAGGTCTGTGACCGCGTGAGTTGGGAAGGAAAATCTTCGCGATCGCGTGGGCTATTCTGCAATCGCGTAGGGTTAAATGAGGGGCCTGGGCAGTGTGCTTTAAAAATCCATATCCGCGAGTTTGAGCCCACTTCTCACCATTGTTAGACGAAATTGGAGCTCTTGAGAGAGATTCAAAAAGGGATTCAAAGGGGAACGTTTGGAGGTAAGATTTTTGGCTTCATAACTCGATTCTATGTTGATTTCTAAGTGATTAAACCCGAAATTAGTTGGTTTTAAACCCAAAATTTGGGGAAGTTAGGGCATGAGAAATTGAGACTTTAATTGAGTGATTGAAGGGGCTATTGTAGTCGGATTTCGACGCTTTTTATATGTATAGACTCGGGAAAGGATGAGGATTATTGTGATGCAATTTTATAAAATTCCGAGATGTGGACGCGGGGGCCGGGTTTGGCCAATTTCGGGAATTTTGGTTAAATTTTAAAATTTTCGAGTGGGCTTTGTTCCTTAAGCGTATATTGATGATATTAATATGGTTTTGGTTAGATTCGGAGCAATCAGGAGCCGATTCTAGAGGCAAGAGCATCGCGGATTAGTATTTGGGCCGGTTTGAGGTAAGTAATGACTGTAAATCCTGTCATGAGGGTATGAAACCCCGGACTTCATATTTTCTCACTATTTTCAAAGTGGCGCACATGCCGAATGATGAGTGTGTGGCGTGCACTGATTGTGGATTTGGACTTGGTCCTTCCCGTGGCAACTATTGAGTTGCGTATTTACTTTTAAATCATATGTTAAATTGCGTTTAAAGACTATTGTTATATTTGAGCTGTAAGCCATGTTGGGGCCTTGTGCCGACTTGTTTTAGACCCCTTCGGGCTTTTACTACTATTTCCTCACCGTGTTCACTTATCATTTTCACTCAGTCATATTATGTTTAACTGATTTCGAAACTCACCCTTATTTACACTATTTTGAGATATAAAATGATGTTTTGGGTCGAGTACCCCGTTTTACTGATAGCCCGAGGGGCTTTTTCAGATTTTCTGACTCAGTGAAGCCGAGGCTTGATTCTGAGGATATGATATTCCACGAGGTAGCTTGATACTAGAGATTGGGCTTAAGGAGCCCCTCTGGAGTCTGTACAAACCCAAGTGAGCGCAAGTACCTACTGAGTGTGTATGCCGAGTACCGAGTGACGAGTGACGAGTGATTGGTAGGCATGAGTAACAGTAAGGTTGCCCGAGGTGCATATACTGAGTGATTGTGAGGTATGCTGAGCGATTAATTCTGAGTGATGATTTTCCCGAGGGGCGATTTATGATAGATGTTTTGCCCCGAGGGGCTATTTATGATTTATTTCATTTTACACTAAACTCCATGGGTATTTTTGTCTGAAATTGTGGGGAAACACACTTTTCAGAGGATTTTACTGGAGTTGGCTTTTAAAGCATGTTGATTTAATGTATACAATGTTGGAAAGAAAATATGTGCTTATTGTGAATTGATGATTTGATCTTATGTGTTTCTCACTGCTTAGACTTGATTTATTTTCATTACTACTAAGTCTGTGTACTCACATTAATCCTTTCACTTCTGTGTGCAGATACAGGTGATGGTACCGAGCGCTAGTTTTCTTCCTTCGTGTGGAGCCGGAGTTGGCACTTTGAGGTAGCTGTTCAATGTCCACAACATCTCTTTTCCCATTTTCTTGTTTTGTATTTAGTTCCTCGTTCCGAGTCTTGATGTATTATGACAGTGGGGTTATTTTGTACTACTCGTAGATGCTCATGACGGTTGACTCTAGGTTTTGGCATAGTGTATAAATTGTTTTATTCATTTTTTTTGCTGTGAAATGCTCAAACGAAAAAAAATTTGTGATATATCGGAACCGTTTTGGAAATTATTAAAATATTATGTCAGTATGTGATTATCGGCTAGCCTAGTTCCATGTTTGGCGCCTTCACAGCCGACTTAGGATTTGGGGTCGTGACAAGTTGGTACACAGCCTAGGTTACATAGGACTCAACGGTCATGCGCAGGTTTAGTAGAGTATTGCAGATCGGTATGGAGACGTCTGTACTTATCTTCGAGAGGCTACAGAACCCGTATGAAAAATCTCATTTTCTTGAATTCTAGTGTACCATTTTGCTGATAGAAATCTAAACTTCTGTTGTTTCATTCTCTCACAGATTGTGAGGACTCGGGCTACCGATCAGGGTGAATAGACACAAGCTTGACCAACAAAAGGTCGAGGCCGTGGAAGCAACCGGGATAGCACCAGAGGGTCTACCTACCATTCAGGATTAGGTTCCCCCCGCATATACTCCAGCGGGACAGGCTCAAGCACCGGTGGTGCCTATTGTTATTCAGACGACCTTGGCTTAGATCTTGACAGTGTGTACTAGCCTTGCCCAGGCAGTTGTTATATCTTCTACTGCTACTACTTCTCAGGCCGGGGAAGGCACTCAGAATCCAGCTTCCTGGACACCTGAGCAGGTTACTCAGGGCCTTCTGACATCGGGGGCAGTTCTAGCCCAGCCAATTGCTCCAGTTTAGGATTTCGTGGTTCCAGCTATGCCACATGATGAGCAACATAGGCTGGAGACATTCAGTAGGCTTCAGCCTCCGAAATTTAGTGGTGCAGAGGCCGAGGATGCCTAGGGTTTTCTAGGTAAGTGTCATAGGATGCTTCGCACTGCTAGGATTCTGCAGACCAGTGGGGTCTCGTTTGCTACTTTTCAGCTTTCTAGGGATGATTTTATTTGGTGGGAGTACTTCGAGAGGCGTATGCCTGTTGGTACAGCACCCCTCACCTCGCAGCAGTTCTCCACTATATTCTTGAAGAAGTATGTACCCAGTCTCACAGGGAGGAGTAGCGCAGGCAGTATGAGCAGTTGGGTTAGGGGGAGCTATCAGTGATGCAGTATAAGATGCGGTTTTCAGAGTTGGATCGTCATGCCACCTAATTGGTCCCTAATGATAGGGAGAGGATTAGGAGGTTCGTGGATGGCCTCACTTATCAGCTCCGCCTTTTGATGACTAGGGAGAGGGTACCAAGTGCTACATTCGAGCAGGTTGTATATATTGCTCGGGATATTAAGTCGGTTTGCCGCCAGGAGCGGGAGGAGAGGGAGGCCAAGAGGCCTCGTGGATCTAGTGGTTCTCCTTCCAAGGGGCAGTTTCAACATGGTAGAGGCCGTTCATTCAGGTCTCCTCAGCCAGTCCACCCAGCCTATAGTGGTGCATCTTCGGGGCATGGTCCGCGTAGTTCTCAGTCGGGCCGTTCTTCATTCGAGTTCCCTTCTAGCCTAGAGTGCAGCTCGAGCACCACCAGTTTAGGTTTCCTATATGCATGATTCTTCTAGTGGCCATTCTGGTTCCAAGGGTTTCTTTTAGTTCCCGACTCCAACTCCAGAGAGTTGTTTTGAGTGCGGAGAGTTTGGGCACATGTGGAGACAGTTTCGTTGTCATTTTGGTGGTTCATCTTAGCGGATGGACCAGCCCTCAACTTCGGTTCCAGTTACTTCACCACCCGCCTAGACATCTAGGGTTGGGGGCCAGACTACCAGGGGCAGCTCTAGAGGGAGAGGTCGTGAAGGTGGAGGCCATGCTTGTATCTATGCACTTCCAGCCAGGCCAGATGTTATGGCCTCCGATGCAGTGATCAAAGTTATTGTCTCAGTCTGCCGCCGAGATGCTTTGGATTTATTTGACCCTGGCTCTACATATTCCTATGTTTCTTCTTATTTTGCCCATTATCTGGATTTGCCCGTGAGTCTCTAGTTGCATCGGTTCATGTGTCGACTGCGGCGGTCGATATTATTATTGTGGACCGTGTGCATCCGTCGTCTGTGATAGCTACTGGGGGTATAGAGAACCGAGTGGACCTGTTGTTACTTATCATGGCTGATTTTGATGTGATATTGGGCATGGATTGGCTATTTCCGTGCCATGTTGTTCTTGATTGTCATGCTAAGACCGTGACCTTAGCTATGCCAGAATTTCCGAGGGCTAAGTTAAGAGGTTCTTCTGAGTATGTGCCTAGCAGGGTGATTTCCAAGGGTTGGGTTAAGTGGTTGAAAAGGGGTGTTTATCGTATTTGACTTTTGTGAGGGATGTTAGTGGTGAAAGTCCCACTATTGATTCAGTTCCTATGGTCCGTGATTTTCCGGACGTGTTTCCTGCAGACCTTCCTGGCATGCCACCTGACAAGGACATTGATTTTGACATTGACATGCAGCTAGGAACTCAGCCTATTTCTATTCCACCTTAACGTATGACACCAGCAGAGTTGAAGGAATTACAGCTTCAGGAACTACTAGATAAACTAGTGTGTCACCTTGGGGTGCTCCAGTGTTATTTATGAAAAAGAAGGATGGTTCTATGCGTATTTGTATTAATTGTCGGCAGCTGAACAAGGTTACGGTGAGGAATCGGTATCCCTTGCCCCGTATAAATGACTTTCTTGATCTGTTGCAGGGTGCCAGGGTATTTACCAAGATTGACTTGAATTTTGGCTATCATCAGTTGAAGATTTGGGGGCGCGACATCCCGAAGACTACCTTCAGGACTAGATATGGTCATTATGAGTTTCTAGTTATGTCATTCGGGCTAACCAATGCCCCAGCGGCCTTTATGCACTTTATTCACAGTGTGTTCCGGCCTTATCTTTACTCCTTCATCATCATATTTATCGAGGATATCTTGGTATATTCCTGATCTCGGGAGGATCGTGAGCATCATTTGAGGACGGTGCTTGAGACTCTGAGGGAGAAGAGATTGTATGCAAAAAATTTGAAGTGCGAGTTCTACCTCGATTTAGTAGCTTTCTTTGGGCACGTGGTGTCCAGTCAGGGTATTTAGGTTAATCCGAAGAAGATAAAGGTTGTATAGAGCTAGCCTAGACATTCATCAGCTACCGAGATTCGTAGTTTTCTTGGTTTGGCAGGGTACTATCGTCGTTTTGTAGAGCGATTTTCATCTATTGCAGAACCTATGACCAGACTAACCCAAGAAGTGTGCTCAGTTCAGGTGGACTAAGGAGCATGAGGAGAGCTTTCAGAAGCTCAAGTCAGCTTTGACTACAGCTCCGGTATTGGTTTTTCCTACGGGTTCAGGTTCTTATATAGTTTAATGTGACACCTCAAGAGTTGGCCTTGGAGCGGTTTTGATGCAGGACGGTAGGGTGATTGACTACGCGTCCAGACAGTTGAAGGTGCACGAGAAGAATTATCCAGTGCACGATCTTGAGCTAGCAGCTATTGTCCACGCCTTGAAGATTTAGAGTCATTATTTGTATGGAGTGCATTGTGAGATTTTCACTGATCACCGTAGTTTGCAGCATCGTCTTGAGCAGAAGGACCTGAATTTGCATCAGAAGAGATGGTTGGAGCTCCTAAAGGATTATGACCTCACCATTCTATATTATGTGGGGAAGGCTAATGTAGTGGCCGATACCTTGAGTCGCAGAGCAGAGAGTTTGGGGAGTCTAGCCTACCTTCCAGCAGCAGAGCGACATTTAGCACTTGATGTTCAGGCTTTAGTGGGTCAGTTGGTGAGATTGGATCTATGAGAGACCCTGCAGGTACTGACTTGTATAGCCTCTATGTCTTCTCTTCATGATCAGATTAGAGCATGTCAGTATGATAATCCACACTTGCTCGTTCTTCAGGACAATGTCCTCCACGGTGATGCCATGGATGTGGTTATTGGTGATGATTGTGTCATGAGGATGCAGGGCCGGATTTGTGTTCCCAATGTGGTGGGCTTCGAGACTTGATTCTAGCTGAGGCCCATAGTTCGTGGTATTCCATCCATCCGGGTGCCGCAAAGATGTATCAGGATCCGAGACATCATTATTGGTGGAGGCGGATAAAGAAGGATATTGTTGAGTTTGTGGCTCGGTGTCTCAACTGTCAGCAGGTCAAGTATGAGCAACAGAGACCGGGTGGATTGCTTCAGAGATTCCGGAGAGGAAGTGGAAGCGGATCACCATGGACTTTGTAGTTGGGCTTCCACGGACTTCAAGGAGGTTTGATGCTATATGGGTTATTGTGGATCGACTGACCAAGTCCGCGCACTTCATTCCTGTTGGTGCTACTTATTCTTCAGAGCGGTTAGCTGAGATTTATATCAAGGAGATTGTCCGATTGTATGGGGTTCCAATTTCTATCATTTCCGACAGAGGTACTAAGTTCACATCCCAGTTTTGAAGGGCCGTGCAGAGGGAGTTAGGCACTTAGGTTGATTTGAGCAGAGCGTTTCATCCTCAGACCGACGGGCAGTCGGAGCGTACTATTCAGATTTAGGAGGACATGTTGCGTGGGTGTGTCATTGATTTCAGGGGTTCATGGGACTTGTTTCTGCCACTCGCGGAGTTTGCATATAATAATAGTTATCATTCGAGTATCCAGATGGCCCCATATGAGGCTTTATATCGTAGGAGGTGTAGATCTCCGGTTGGTTAGTTTGAGTTGGGCGAGGCTAGGCTGTTGGGGACAGACTTAATTAAGGATGCGTTGGGTAAGGTGAAGTTGATTCAGGAGCGTCTTCGCACGGTGCAGTCTAGGCAGAAAAGTTATATGGACCGGAAGGTCTGAGATGTGTCTTTCATGGTTGGGGAGAAGTCGTTGCTAAAGGTGTCACCCATGAAGGGTGTTATGAGGTCCGGAAAGAGGGGAAAGCTGAGTCCCCGGTTCATTGGGTCATTTGAGGTGCTGTAGAGGATTAGAGAAGTGTCACACAGACTTGCCTTACCACCCAGCTTATCGAAAATTCATGAGGTGTTCCATGTTTTGATGCTGCGGAAGTATGTTGGTGACCCGTCGCATATTTTGGACTACAGCACGGTTCAGCTCGAGGGTGATATGTCTTATGAGGTAGAGCCAGTGGCTATTTTGGGTCATCAGGTCAGAATGCTGAGGTCTAGGGATATAGCTTCAGTGAAGGTTCAGTGGAGAGGGCAACCGGTGGAGGATGCAACCTGGGAGACCGAGCGAGATATGCGAAGAAGGTATACCCACTTATTTGAAACTCCATCTATGTATCTAGAACCGTTCGAGGACAAACGTTTGCTTATGAAGGGAGGATGTAACGACCAGGCCGGTCGTTCCGTGATATAAGTCTGTTTCCCCTATTTCAGCTTCGTTATGTGCTAGTTAACCTAATTAGGATGTATTGGGTCGGTTGGTTCGGGTTCAGGGTTGTTGTGGTGAGAACTGAGACACTTAGTCTCTTAAACTAGCTTAATAGTTGGAAAAGTCAACTGGGAGTTGACTTGTTAGTATACGACCTCGGAATGTAGATTTTATGGCTTGGATAGCTTCGTTAGGTGATTTGGGTCTTATGAGTGTGTTCGGAATGTGGTTTTGAGGTCCGGTCTAGAAATATGCTTGAATTGGCGAAAGTTAGTTTTTGGCGATTTTCGGTCGGTAGTGGAAAATTAGCTATCGGGGTCGGGATGGAATTTCGGAGGTAGGAGCAGGTTCGTAGTGTCATTTTTGATGTGTGTGAAAATTTTTAGGTCATTTAGACGTGTTTTGGTTGGTTTCGGCATCATTGGTGGAATTTAGAAATATCAAAGTTCATAAGCTTGAATCCGATGTGATCTTGGTGTTTTAGCATTTTTTTGGGTGCTTCGAAGGCTCGACTAAGTTTGAATAATGCTATAGGACTTATTTGTATCTTTGGTTGGGGTCCCGAGTTGATTTCGGATATCCATCAGGGGATTTTTATGTTGGAAATAGCAGCTCATGTTGTTGGTGCTGGTGTTAACGCACCTGCGGATAGGGTACCGCAGGTGCGGGCCCGTATAAGCGGACGCTCGCGATGCGGTTTTTGGTGGGTTGGAGGAGTTCCGTAGGTGCGAGGTTTTTACCGCACCTGCGGAGCCGCAGATGCGGAAGTTTGATCGCAGGTGTAGAGATTGGGCCTCTAAGCATTTTCCGCAGGTGCGCACGTGGGACCACAAGTGCGCACATGGGACCGCAGGTGCGCGTAAGTGACCGCAGGTGTGGAACCACTGGGTAGTTAGTATAAATTCCACCCTTTGCGAATTTTTGGCACTTCCATTATATTTTGTATGCGGGCTAAGGCTTTTGGGAGCAAATTGAAGAGGGATTTTGAGGGTCTTTTATGGAGGTAAGTTTCTTGGACTAAAAACTCGATTCTATGTTGTTATTTGACGGATTAGGCTTGGAATTAGTGGAATTTGGCATAAATTGAGAGTTTAGGGCTTCGAAAATTGAGACTTATAACTAAGGAATTTAGGGGCAAATTGTTGTCGGATTTTGATGCATTTTATATGTGTAGACTCGGGAAAGGATAATTATTCTTGTGATGCGATTTATATAGAATTCCGAGACGTGGGCCCGAGGGCCGGGCTTGGCCAATTTCGGGAATTTATGTTAAAATTGATAGTTTTCGAGTAGGCTTTTCTCCTTTAGCATATATTGATAATATTAATCTGGTTGGTAAGATTCGGAGCAGTCGGGAGCCGATTCGAGAGGCAAGAGCATCGCGGATTAGTATTTGGGCCGGTTTGAGGTAAGTAATGACTGTAAATCTTGTCCTGAGGGTATGAAACCCCGGACATCGTATTTTCTCATTATTTTTGGAGTGGCGCACACGCTGGATGGCGAGTGTGTGGCGTGCACTGATATTTGGATTTTGACTTGGTCCTTCCTGTGGCAACCATTGAGTTGCGTATTTACTTTTAAATCATATTTTAAATCGTGTTTTAAGACTATTACTATATCTGGGTTGCAAGCCATTTTTGGGGCCTTGTGCNGGGGGGGGGGGGGGGTTACTGCGATTTCCTCATTGTGTTTACTTATGATTTACACTCAGTCATACTATGTTTAACTGATTTCGAAACTCAGCCTTATTTACACTATTTTGAGATATAAAATGATAGAGGTATGCTGAGCGACTGATTTTGAGTGATGATTTGCCCGAGGGGAGATTTATGATACATGTTTTGGCCCGAAGGGCTATTTATGATTTATTTCATTTTACACTAAACTCTTTAGGTGTTTTTTTCTGAAAATGTTGGAAAATACACTTTTCAAAGGATTTTATTGAAGTTGGCTTCAAAAGCATGTTGATTCAATGTATACACTGTTGGAAAGAAAGGTTGTGCTTATTGTTAATTGACGATATGATCTTATGTGTTTCTTACTGCTTAGACTTGATTTATTTTCATTACTACTGAGTTGGCGTACTCACATTACTCCTGCACCGCTGTGTGCAGATATAAGTGCTGGTACCGAGCGCCAGTTTTCTTCCTTCGTGTGGAGCCAGAGTTGGGACTTCGAGGTAGCTGTTCAGCATCCACAACATCTCTTTTCTCGTTTTCTTGTTTTGTATTTAGTTCCTCGTTCTGAGTCTTGATGTATTATGACAGTAGGGTTATTTTGTACTACTTGTAGATGCTCATGACGGTTGACTCCAGGTTTTTGGGTAGTGTATAAACTGTTTTATTCATTTTTGTTGTTGTGAACTGATTAAACGAAAAAAAATTGTGATATATCGGGACTGTTTTGGAAATTATGAAAATATTACGTCAGTAGGTGATTGTTGGTTAGCCTAGTTCCATTTTAGGCGCCATCACGGCCGACTTAGGATTTGGGTCTGTGACAAAAGTATGCCATAAGTAAATTGATATAAGCTCGGAAATGAGATGTTACATCCCACATTTTTTTACGTTTAAGTTTCATTGTAAGTTAATCGACGTAAGCTAGAGAATGGGATTATTTTTAATTTATAAGTATTACCTTATTTCAAACAAGTGATAAGTACATTCGTGAAGGAGAGAGGGTAAGCGAATCGAATAAAATGAGTTTCGTCGATGTTTGGAAATTTGGGATAAAATACGGTCTGAACTATAACACCTGATAATTATGGTCTAGTGCCAAACAAGGTAGCACATGACCATGATACTGAGGGGTATAAATTGTGTTAAAAGATAGTAGTATTTTAAGTAATTGGAAATAATTCTTAATTATGTGGATAAGTGGATAATTATTAATTTTTAAGTGGGAGATTAACTTGTAATTGAATTTTATGGGTAATTATTCAATTAAAGATTTGGATGATTGTTGGGGGGACAATAATCCATGTGGGATCATGAATGTTTGGCAGCAAATTGCCAACAATATCATGCCTAAGCAGGTGGTGTCACTACTTATATCTATATCTCATTTTAGGTGGAAAAATGCTATTAAGTAGGCCTTTATAAATTCACAAAGTGAAAGAGTTTATGACTTTGTGAAATTTCAACAAACATACGGATGAAGCATCAACAAAAGGCATACACAAGATTACGATCAAATTTAAAAATTGAGATAGATTGGCAACGTGAATTTTTCTTCAACAAAATTTCATACAAAGTTATATTGCGTAATAGCAATGGGATTTGAAAATCCAAGAGAACACGAGGCAATCTTCCTCAAGAATATCATATGGAGTTTTCTCGACTTCGATCTGCCATTACGTGATTTGTCGCAATTGACGTGTGTTAGAGGTATTATCAAGAGAATCGGCTTAGCTATGTTAAAGATAAGGCCCTTCCTTTATTTTGGCATGATCTCGTAACTACATGTGTTTGATAATGAGGCATAAAGATAAGTTCATACTCCTTAATTTATATACACTATCCTAGTCTCATAAGTTACAGTATTCTCCATTGTCGGGACTTTATATTCAATTGAGTATTGTCTTCTTCCAGTCAAGAGAGCAAAGGGTGTGTGTATATATATATATAGTATTACAGTATTTTTACCACCATCAATCTATAACCCGTGGGCAGGCTCCTATTGGGCAACCTCCGATTAGATGGTAAGTTATATATCGAGCCTGCTTTGGCCGAGCGCCTATGAGCGATCCCAGAATGATCGAGTTACAGAGCCTAGTATGGTCGAGTGGCTATGAGAGATCCTACTACGGCAGCACAGTTATATATACCGATCCTTATAAGGCCGGAAAACTATTTTACTTACCATATTGAAAGAGTTAAGTCAGTATCAGCAGGTAAGCATATGTTCAGATTATCTTTCACTCCCACTTGCTTTCAATTGTTATTTTATCAGTTATGTTTCATCTTTCAATTATTCTACTGCCTTACATACTCGGTACATTATTTCGTACTAACGTCCCTTTTGTTGGGGATGCTACATTTCATGCGTGCAAGTTCAGACAGTCAGACGAGTAGACCTCCTCAGTAGGTGTTGCCCGAGTTCAGCTTGATCGGTAAGCTCCGCATCCTTTGGAGTTGCCGGGTCTAGAGTTTATATACGTCTGGTGTATATTTATATTTATGCGATGAGTAGGTTGGGGCACTATTCCGATCACTATACATCCATCAGTAGAGGTTTGTAGACATATCAGTTAGTGCAGTATGTTGGGCTTGTAAGCCTTGTATGTATATTTTGTTGGTTTGCTAGCTGTAATAGTTATGACGGTGTTGTCGACCTAGCTTGATATTGATGTTTAATCATCGTTCGCAAATTGTCTTTCAATGTGGCCCATTTCCAAAGTATGATATTATTTTCAGAGTCCCTTAGTCGCAAGTTAGTACGCAAGGATTGATGAGGCACCGGGTTCCGGTCTCGCCCCCCAGGTTCGGGGCGTGACACTAGTATTCACATCTAGCTATACTATTCTAGAGTTCACAATCTGGGTGTCTCATATGGAGAGATCTATAAGAATATTTA
The DNA here is from genome assembly GCA_005239505.1 of Nicotiana paniculata. NCBI lineage: Eukaryota > Viridiplantae > Streptophyta > Magnoliopsida > Solanales > Solanaceae > Nicotiana > Nicotiana paniculata. Next base: position 18,405 of record ML313989.1, on the reverse strand, counting down.
CAATATCATTCGGAAATGTCAACTTACGCAAATAATCCATCGATTCTTGTGGGTTACTCTAACCCCAGTCAGATCCTCATATACCATCCTTCTCTAAACCATATTTGTTAGCTTCCATAGGGCATAAGTGAGATGGGTGTGGTCGATTGTGCATACCTCTGCAACTGTTGAAGGTAACTCAAAATTCTTATATCTCCTTTCCTGAATGGTAAATAATGATAATCTTCACTAGTTGGGTACCTCGTACCCTTCTTCATCTTGCTTCTTTTTCTTATCCACCTTCTGACTCTCTTGTTTATTTTCACCATATGGGTGGATAGATATTCTGGCCATAAGGCACCTTATCAAGAAGCTTACACGTCATAGTACACACATGATCTGTTGAATACCTCACATTTACTCATCATAAACATGATGCAAAATCGAGTTTCTCTGACTCAACTTTTCCACAACCACATTAAAACTCTTACCAACCGTCTTTCTGGATGTAGGTATCTTTGTGTTACGAATAAAATAGAATTTAGGAGTTAAAATTCTTACAATTATGCTCTACCACACGATCTACAGTAAGAAGAAAGAGTGACATTCCTAAATGCCCTGTAGCCGCCTACTTATAAGTGTGGTGAACAACTCACCCATAAACAAGACTTAACTAGATATGGCTTGTGGACTTCCTAGGACAGAACTGCTCTGATACCACTTTTGTCACTTCCCAAACCGATGGGCCGCGACGGGTACCCGGTACCAACTTAATGTATCGTCTGCATCATATTATCATAGGTAAATTAACTAGAAAGTCTATCATGAGATGGCTAAAGTAAAGCATGACGAAATACTCAATATAGGGTGACCCAACTTGATATACCGTCTTATACATATGATGTACGGGCCTATAAGGCCGACATGATCCTTAATATACTCAAAACATAGGTCGACAAGGTCATACAAGTATCCATATATATAAAACTGTCTACAAGCGTCTAAGAGTACATAAGTATCATAAAGGTCGGGACAGGGCCCTGCCAAACCAATCAATACATGTCCTGATCATACTGACCAAATAAGTAACTCTAGAGTAAAAGGAGTGCATCAACACCTTCCGCTGAGCTGATAGCCTTCTTGGAGGACTCCCAACTTGTCTATCAGGTCATGTGGGTATTAAACACAGTGTCCCAGGGAAAAGGGACGTCAGTAAAAATAATGTACCGAGTATGTAAGGAATGAAAATCAGTAAACAATAGACATGAGTGAAACATGGAGTAAAAGACTCAACATGTAAGTTTGAATAACTCTGTGAATCATTAATATATATAATTTCATGCATATGCGTATAAATGTCATACCATACATACGTATATGTGTACATAAAATCAACAAGCCTCTAAGGGCATCCCATCATATCATCTCGGCCACTATGGGCAAAGTCATCAACGTATAGCAGTTGATCAGGTGGTGGTACGTATATAACGTTTTATCCTTTTCCCATATCCCATATATATATAATATACGCGTATATAATTCCATCTTGTCATGGGTTAATGTACATGTATAAATGCATGAAATGCATAAGAAATGCATTAATAAGATTTCTCGGAATGTCATAAGATTAATATGCCTTCGATTAACATCATGAAATAAACTTTATGTACTTACGTATTTCTGAGACACATGAACAGACGATAGAATAATTAGACATATGGGGAATCAAGAATATAGGCACCCCTAGCACTTCTATCAGTAGAGCCATTTATGAAAGTTGTACATTTGCTCGTTTCGTTTGTATCATATGGGTTATTCCAGAAGGAAAGAAGGGATACCCTTAACATATCATAGCCGATTCTCTTCACAATCTCTCTAACACACATTAATTGTGACAAAACACGTAACAATGGATCAAAACAGGGGAAATTCCGCATGATATTCTTGAGAAAGATTTCAGAGTACTCCCTTAGAATCGCAATTCTCACGTTGCTAGGTAGTCTTGTATGAATTTTTCATTAAATTACATTGCTATCACCTTTTATGAGTCTACTGAAGCATTTTCATCTGTTAGTTAGTAAGTGTGACCATCTCCATTTTGTGATTTAGAGAAGCCTTTTGTATTGGTGGGTGTGGGCCCCACTTATATATGACTAAGCCATAACACTCTCCTAATGTGCCACCTTATAATATGGACTTAAGAGTCACAATTTCCTAAAGCCTTCCACATTAAATATTACCCAAAAGTATTGATTAATTAGTTAATCTTCCACTAAAATAAATAATTATCCAATTATCCACATAATTATGAATTATCTCAAATTACTTAAAATACTACTCACTTTTAACACATTTTATATACCTTACTATCATGGTCATGTGGTACCTTGTATAGATCTAGTCCATAAATATGGGGTATAATATCTTGGACCGTATTTTATCCCCAAATTATCAAGCTTCGACGGAACTCATTTTCTTCGATTCGCTTACCCTCTCACCTTCACGAATTTACTTATCACTTGTTTGAAATAGCGTAATACTTGTCACCTCAAAATAATATTGTCCTTGAATTGATGTGAATTATCTTACGACAAATCCAGCGTACAATAAAACAGGGTGTAACATCGTCGTAAATTGTGAGGTGTAACACTCTTCCTGCAGAAGTTCCTGCCTATCACATTGAGAGAGGATTACCGTCGGCAGTTCGAGCATCTCCAGTAGGGCAGTATGAGTGTTACTCAGTATGAGACCCATTTTTTGGATCTATCCCGCCATGCTCTTATGTTGCTTCGCACTGAGAGGGAGAGGGTGAGGAGGTTTATTGATGGACTCGCTCACCCTATCAAACTTCAGATCGCCAAAGAGACTAGGGGAAAGATTTTTATCAGACGGCTGCTAATGTCGCCACACGGATCGAGGTGGTTCTTGCACAGGAGAGAGGGCAGGGGTCTGATAAGAGGCCTCACCATTTTGGTGGTTTCAGTGGTGCCTCACTGAAATCAGGGGTACTTTTGGTAGGGTCCATCCTCCCAGGCCATTCCAGTCAGCGCTTCAGGCATCCCACAGTGCTTTTTTATGTAGTATTGGATTTCATCTTGGACATGGATTGGTTGTCACCTTATCATGCTATATTGGATTTCCACGCCAAGACAGTGGCCTTAGCCTTGCCGGGGTTTCCTTGATTAAAGTGGAGGGGGATATTTGGCCATTCTACCTGTAGGGTTATCTCTTATATGAAGGCTCGGTGTATGGTCGTGAATGGGTGTCTAGCTTATTTCTCTTATGCCTGCGATTCTAGTGTGGAGGTTCCTTCCATGGATTCAGTACCAGTTGTTCGTGAGTTTCCAGAGGTGTTTCCTGCATATCCGCCGGGGATGCCACGTGACATAGATATTGACTTCTATATTGATTTAGTTGTTAGCATGATATGGTGATGGTAATTGTTAATGGCAGGATAGTCCTGCTAGAGTTTAAAGAATTGAAGGAGCAGTTGCAAGATTTGCTTGATAAAGGCTTTATTAAACCTAGTGTTTCGCTCTGGGTGCGCCTGTGTTATTTTTAACGAAGAGTGATAGATCAATGATGATGTGCATAGATTACCGGCAGTGGAACAAAGTCACCATGAAGAATAAATATCCATTGCCGACAATTTATGACTTGTTTGATCAGCTTCAGGGTGCTAAGGGGTTTTCGAAGATTGATTTGAGTTCTGGCTAGCATCAATTGAGGATTAGGGCATCCGATGTCCCTGAGACAACTTTTCAAACTTGGTACATGCATTATGAGTTCATATTGATGTCCTTTGGGTTGACAAATTCCCCAGCAACATTTATGGATTTGATGAACCAAGTGTTCAAGTCCTATTTGGATTCCTTTTTGATTGTGTTTAATGATGATATCTTGATCTACTCCCGCAATCGAGAGAAGCACGAGCAGCATCTTCGGATTGTACTTTAGATTCTGAGACACAGCCAGTTATATGTGATGTTTTCAAAGTGCGAGTTTTGGTTGGATTCAGTCACTTTCTTGGGGCACGTCGTATCGGCAGAGGGCATTCAGGTGGATACTAAGAAGATTGAGGCATTTCCGAACTGGCATAGACCCATTGCAGCCATAGATATCCGAAGTTTCTTGGGTTTGGCGGGTTATTACCGTTTTTTTGTGGAGGGGTTCTCATCTATAGCAACCCCACTAACCAGGTTGACCTAGAAGGGTGCCCCATTCAGATGGTCGGACAAGTGTGAGGCGAGCTTTCAGAAGCTCAAGACTACTTTGACCACATCGCTAGTGTTAGTGTTTCCCAAAAGGTATAGGATCTTATACGGTATTTTGTGATGCATCCCGTGTTGGGCTCGGTGCGATGTTGATGCAGGATGGCAGGGTGATTGCATATGCGACAGTTGAAGATTCATGAGTAGAATTACCCTGTCCATGACTTAGAGTTGACAACCATTGTTCATGCGCCGAAGATTTCGAGGCACTATCTTTACGGCGTGCCGTGTGAGGTTTTCATGGATCATCGGAGACTTCAATATTTGTTCAAATAAAAGGATCTCAATTTAAGGCATAGGAGTGTTACACGTAATAGAATTACAATGGTGTTACACCCCGTAGTAGTGTACGTTGGAATTGCCATAAGTTAATCGGCGTAAGCTCGGGAATGAGATTATTTTTGAGGTTTTAAGTATTTATGCTATTTTTAAAAGCTAGTAAGTAACTTCCGTGAAGGTTAGAGCGCAAACGAATCATAGAAGATGAGTTTCATTGAAAATTGTCAATTTGGGGTAAAATACGGTCCAAGCTATAATACCCCGTGGACTAGTGCCATGCAAGGTACCAAATGACCACGATAGTAAGGTGTATAAAGTGTGCTAAAAATGATTAGTATTTTAAGTAATTTGAGATAATTCTTAATTCTGTGGATAATTGGTTAATTATTGATTCTTAATAAGTATGAATTCCAAATAAGTATGAATTCTTAATTCAGTGGAATTCATGCTTATTTGGAATTCATACAACGTGACTACTTAATGTAATAGCAAAGAGAGGTATCATACAAAGAGAGGTATCATTCTAGTATCATAAATTTCTACAACGAAAATTCATACAAGACTACTTAATGTAATAGAAACATGTTTTGCAATTCTAAGGGAGCCCCATATAACCTTTCTCAAGAATATCATACGGATGTTTCCCTACTTCGATTTCGTCGTTATGTGTTTTATCGCGATTGACACGTGTTAGAGGGATTGTCAAGAGAATCGGCTGAGGTATGTTAAGGCTATCCCTTCTTTCTTTTTGGCATGATCCATACGATACAAAAGAAACGAGAAAATGCACAACTTTCATAAATGGCTCTATTCATAGAAGTGCTAGTGGTGCCTATGTTCTTGATTCCCCATATGTCTTATTATTATATCTTTTCTTCATGAGTCTCAAAAAATACGTAGTTGTTAAATTTTATCCGAAGGCATATTGATCTTTTGACATTCCGGGATATCTTATTAATGTACTTCTTATGCATTTCATTCATTTATACATGTACATTGACCCATGACTAGATGGCGTTATATATGCGTATATTATATGTATATGGGATATGGGAAAAGGGTACGTCGTTATATACGCACCACCACATGATAAATTGGTATACATTGATAATTTCGTCAACAGAGGTTGAGATGATATGATGGGATGCCCTCAGAGGCTTAATGATGTTATGTACACCTATACCTATGCATGATACGTCATCTATAAGCATATGCATGACATTATAAATATGAATGATTCACAGAGCTATTCAAACTTACATGTTGAGTCTTTTACTCAATGTTTCTCTCATGTATTTTATTTACTGATTTTCATTCCTTACATACTCGGTATATTATTTGTACTGATGTCCCTTTTTCATAGGGATTCTACATTTGATACCTCCAGGTCCCGATAGACAGGTTGAGAGTCTTCTAAGTAGGCTACCAGCTCAGCGGAAGGTGTTAGTGCGCTCCATTTTCTTCGGAGTTGCTTATTTGGTCAGTATGATTTGGACATGTATTGATTAATATGGAGGGGCCCTTTCCCGACCGTTATGGTATTTATCTACTCTTAGAGGCTTGTAGACATATGTCATGTACGTGAAAGATTGTATGGCTTTGTCAGCCTATGTTCAGTATATGAGTGATCATTTTAGTTTTATAGGCTCGTATGTCATATGTATAAGTTTGTATTACATGTTGGGTGGTCCTATGTCGAGTATTCCCCCATGTTTTATTCTAGTTATCTCACAGTAGCCTTTCCATATCTTTTATATATAATAGTAGATACAAAAAGATACGTTATGTTGGTACTCAGTTGAGTAAGGTACCGAGTGCCTGTCGCGGCCCATCGGTTTGGGTCATAGTAAAAGTGGTATCAGGGCAGTTCTGTCCTAGGGAATCTACAAGCCCTGTCTAGTAGAGTTTTGTCTATGGGTCTGTTGTGCACCACACTTATAATCATGAGGCTACGGGGCATTTAGGACTGTCACTCTTTCTTCTTACTCTAGATCATGTGGTGGAGTTCAGTTATAAGAATTCAAACTCTTAAACTCTATTTTATTCGTGATACAACGATAACCACATCCATAAAAATAGTTGGTAAGAGATAGCATGTGGATGTGGGAGAGTTGAGTCAGAGGAACCCAATTTTGCATGATGCTTATGATGAGTAAATGTGAGGTCTTCAGCAGAACATGTGTGTACTAAGACGTATAAGCCTTTTGATAAAGAAACTTGAGACAAGAATATATATCCACCCATATGGTGAAAAGAAATAAGATATTCAGAAGGTAGATACAAGTTTCAACAAGTAAAAGAAGCAAGGTGAAGAAGGGTAAAAGGCACCCATTTAATGAAGATTATCAGCATTTACAATTCAGGCAGAGAAATATAAGCCTTTTGAGTTACCTTCAACAATAACAGATGTATGTACAATCGGCCACACCCATCTCAGTTATTCCATATAGTATCTAACAAGTATAGTCTAAGAGAAGGACGGGATATCAGGATCTGGCTGGGGTTAGAGTAACACAAAATGGCTAATGGATTGTTTGCGTTAGTTGACATTTCCAAAGGATATTGCAAACGTGCTAGTAGATCTCCTTCTGAGACACCCAAATGGTGCACTTATGAATAGTACATCTAGATATAAACACTAGATTGTTCAAAAAAAAGAGTTTTTAGAAAGACAGTCACTAGAATCCGGGAAGGGATAAATATTACCTTAGTATGGCTCTCGTCCCTAGTAGAGAGAGAATGTTAGGCAACCCGAATAGCCGTTGGATGGAGCTAAGGGGATCTAAAAGAAAAACAATTCTTGTTGGAGTTCTTAGAATGAAGTGGTGGACATAAATGTTAGCCTCATAAGAAGAGAGTTAAGAAAGCATTATGAGTAAGATGTGATACATGGATGAAACAATAGATAAAAAATAATGACAGTATTATAGAGTCTATACTCAAGGGAAGGAAAAGACGAGGTGTGATAGGCCTTGAGACAACAAAAGAGTATAGGCCATAAAGTCATTCCTCATTTCGAGAAATAAGTTCATGACTCTAATGTGATTACCAGAAGGAAAAGTTGGACCCTAGAGTAATGCAAATCAGTATGGGCTGGTGAACAATGTAACAAAACATGAATTAGTGATTGACTGATTTGATAATCCTCGGCATCATGAGATTTTTAGATTGCGTTCCCGCGATAATAGAATGGACGACAGAAGAAATAACCTTGAAAAGTCATTCAGGAAGACGCTTCTCTAAAGCAAGCAATGTGAGAAAAGTTAAGATTAAGGGACTATGTGTGCCAATTCCACAAAGTGTCACCCTTGTGAGTAAGGAATTTTGTTATCCTTGGTACAGAAGGATTACCGCAAGGCGAGTAAGGGTCATCGATAATGTGAAAAGACGTCAAAGATGAAGAGGTAAAACATTTATAGGTAGATCATCATAGCTCTAACTCTTAGTACTCCCATAAAGTGGGGGAATGTGGAGGGATGTGACATTAAGTCGGAATTAAGTGATTCTAATAACTATGGAATGGTAAAGGAAGAATGCGATAAAATGAGAAACGAATGAGATTGAACTTATCCAAATCCTACAGATATGCTACGGTTCAAGAACATTATGCAAACACGACGTCAAGGAGAGGAAGTAAGAGTTCATGCCCGTGATGTTAGTAATAATTAAGGAGCCAATGCGAGAGGTAAGTTAAGACAAAGAATATATCCCAAGAGAGATTACGTGGAATATAGATATAAGAATAGACCAACGATTATTTATTAGTCTATTCAGGAAGAGCCTAATTATGGCTAGACAAGAGGATATAGAAAAATCAGCATATCGTGCAAGATAAACATAGTGAACCCCGACATAATTAATTCGGTCTCGCAAATAACAATATCGTGATCTTTGAGAAATATTCAGATAGGAGTTGGGGTAGTTAAAGGTAGAGTATGAGTGTTACAGAAATAAAAGTGAATGGCACTGGGAGAAACCCCACAACCACAAGGACGTGGAGGTAAGTAACTACGGATAATTATAGGCAAGGAAGGACATCAACATTTTTGTCGAGTATACAATGTAATAAGCTCGCAGCTTTACGAGAGTTAGAGTGTCCTCCCTAAGTACTACAATGAAAGACTAGATGAGGATATAAGGTAAAAGGATTTAACCTAAACATAGTAACTTGAAGAAGAAATGGTCATCTAAAAACAGTCTCACTACAACATTGCATGCACTCCATAAGTAAGTGGCGCCTATCTTGGCTAATGAGCGGGAAGTGAAACGAAAAGTAATATTCGAGATCATATAAATTGCACAAAAACTCCGGCATGCATGGAACTAAGACAACCTAAGTATGCACGCAACAAGGGGCAGAAAGACCAGGAAAAGTAACAGCTTACGTTTAAAGAAAGTTGAGAAGGAACGAAATGAATTATTCGATTAATGATTCAGAGTTGGTTACGTTATGAACGCACTTAGGATTTTGAACTATTATTCGTGCAACATATATGTTTTCAATCATACAGCCGTAGAAGACTCCGGTATAAGTTAAAAAAAAGAATTGAGTCCAGGTCATAGACAAATGATTGAATTGTTAGAAAATTGTTTCATGGATATTCCATAGCGCCCATGATAGGCTAATGTAAGGCCCCGTAAAATGTTTCCTAAAAATCGGGTGTCCGTGATGCCGAAGTAGGCATAGAGGTTAATAGTAGTAAAAATTATTCGCGGCGAGCATGTTCACCGCGGTTCAAACTTTTTGGATTGATCAGTGCATTGAGAAGTTAATGGAAAAAATTGGCAGAGATAGGGCATTTATGAAGCCCATTATGTGGCCGCAAAATCACTATACGGGCCTCAGAGTGAGGCAGCCATTTGGGCCATTTTTGGTGTCATTTTTGCGACGCATTATGTGACCATAGAACCATTTCACGGGCCGCACTTTGATCGCATATCAAACTTTGAAATTGTCATATGTGAGTTCTGCGGAACAATGTGTGACCGCAGAACAGGTCTGTAGAGTGCAGACTGGTCACAGACTGAAGCAGAAAAATGCCAGTTTTAAGGGCCATTATGCGACCCATTTTGCGGACCGGAGAACCACTATGCGATTGCATATCCTGTTCCGGGGCTTTGTTTTGGGTTTTTATAACCCGACCCAATCTCGTTATATAAGCATTTTAGATCATTTTTCTTATAAAATCTGATATTTTTGGAGTGAGAGAAAGAGAGAAAGAGAGAGCTTAGAGTGGGAAAGTGTTCTTCAATCTATTACCCATCAATTATTGCTCAAATCATTGAATATTAACAAGGAAATCCACTAAGTATTCACCCTAAAGTTAAGAATCTATGTCCCAGCTCTTAATTTCGAAATTCTGCAAAACAAATGAGTAATTAGCAAAACCATGTTTGGGTTAGGGAATTGTTATCTTGCATGCATGTGTGACAAAAGACTGTAGGAGGATTGTGAGCTAAAAATGGTAAAGGATGGGGAGTGGGATGATGGAATCTTTTACAAAAGTGTCTTACAAACATAATGCACATCTAGTGTTTGATGATGTGCTCAAATGATCTAGAAGCATGATCACCTTTCTAATTTGTTTGTTCAACTTGTTATATTCCTAAAGTAGATTGAAGATGCTAAGGGTTTTCAAATATAGTAGAATTTAAGGAAGCTCTATTGAGGTATGTATGGCTAAAAAACTCCTAATCTTAGAATTGAACCCCTTGGTGTTCATGAAATCAGTGTGAGTCCCAAAATGATCATTATAGGAATTGCTATTCCGAAGGTGATTGCATTGAAAAATATATGTGCAATATGTGTTCCTGTGTTTCCATCATATCATTTTATTAATTGAGGATGTGTTATAAATATGGGGTATATGCTACAAATTCCTAGACTTCAAGTCAAATTCGAATAAAGATTGTTATACCAATTGTGTGAAAAGCCTCTATGTTCCCTATATTCTAATTTGCTCGCCTGCATAATCAAAATCTCCAATGAAAGGCCTTGCTGATGTTGATATGATAATAATGTGGAATGTGGAAAATAACTTAAATTATGAAGTGCGGCCAAGTGCCATGCATTACATAACCATTGTGGCCACTAGTGTCGATGAACTGAAAAACTTGGAAGAAGTATGAAATGATATGTTTGATAGAAAAATGGTAATGTCTCGGGCGAGATGGCCTAGCCGATCGGGTTGTGATCGGACACCATTCCCCACACATGGTGGTAATTGTGCTGGAAATTTAAGCTCGAATTTGAGAATAAAATTGTGATTATGGCTGATGTCTCAAATGAGACGGCCCAGCCAATCAGGGTGTGATTTGACTCCGCGTAAGAATGTGGTTGTATTGTGGATGATGGTGTATCAATATTAAATATGTCCCAACCTAAAGTTACGAAAATTTATTTGAAACCTTATGTGATTATATGGTGTTGTTTAAGTCTTTTATTGATTTTTATGATTACTTACTTCTTGTAGTATTGTTCATTATAATGAGATGGTATTTAGTTATATATACTAGTACTATTCGACAGTACTAACGTCTTTTTTTCCAGGGAAACTACATCTTTAAATGGATGTAGGTGGTTCCATAGCAGACAACGTTGATCGCAGCTAGTGGTGCATCCTCTTCCCAGCAGACTCAGTGAGCCCCACTTTATTATGGGGTCTTGTATTATATCCTTTGCTATGTTGTAGTCACTTTTGAGGTATAGTCTGGGCCTTGTCGCCAGAATTATCTTTACACTCTTTTTTTTGTACCTTTAGAGGCTCCGTAGACATTATGTGGGTTGTGTATGGGTGCTAGAAGGGTCAGACGAATTATGTTGTATTTTGGATGCTTGTTCCAGTAAATGATAAAATGTATGTATTTTGGAACTTAACAATGATGTAGCAAAAATGAAATGAAATAGTAATGTTTATATATATATATATATATATAGTCCTTTTACTGTTTAACTAATGGAAACGCGCCTTCTCTTGATCGTAAGCGAGTTGGGTAAAGAGTGTCTTACAGGCTTGCTCGATCGGGTCCAATCAGTTGAGCGTCGGTCGCTCTCCTTGAGTTTGGGGCGTGACATCTAAAGTAATATCTAATACCATAAACTGCAGATCGAAAGATAGCTTAAGCCTACATAAAGGCTGATCAGAGCGACGTGGAAACTAAAAGAGTTACACCAACTATGTAAATCAGGAGTCTGATTATTGGACCCAGAAAATTATAGAAATCATGATTGAGATCATTGCAGAATCACTCTTAATATTAGAGGTACAAGAGAGATAGTACAATAACCATATTCTATAATGACTTTACGAGAAAGCTAGTTAGAAGAGTACCAGCCTCATAAGAAGTCACTATGAAGCTCCCACCAGATTGTGTATGCACCAAAGGTGCAAGTATTATCATAGAGCTTCAAGTTGTGGATTTGAGTTATGCCTATGTGGAAGGGAGGTCATGAAAAAAATAGAAGATGTGATGCGAGATTTTAAGGTAAGTAAGGTAAAGGTGAACAATGTATGAGATACTCAGGTGTAGAATGTTGTGAATAATCTATATTTTAGATAGAGGGCTAGAAGCGCTGGGATTCAGTATCCAGCAATTATAGAGGTGGCATTAGTGGCATATCTTCCAGCCTATGGTTTCTAGGTATCGAGAGGTCTAGTTAAGAGAGTAAAGAAGAGTTAGAGATAATTTGATGTCTCGCTTGATGTTCCAGAATGACATAAGGAAATCTATGATGTAAGCAAGTTGAATGAAGGTTGTGAGTAGTATAAATAGATATGTGTAGGTCGTAAGCTAAATTATGGTAAAGCGGAAAGTTTTAAGAAGACAGGAGTAAGTATAAGAAAGGGGGAGTGAAAAGGTGACGAGAATGGATAAGTACTCAGGATTAAGCCAATGAAAACAAGAGATCTAATGGTTTCTCTAAGTTATAGAAAGCTCAATATGAACACAAAGGAGTCTAAGACTAATAGCATTTAGAATAGATGGAATGCTGCCCAGATAGTAGAATAAGGATGTAATTGTGATAGATAAAGGATGACGTTTGGGCCTTCGATTGAGTTATGATTTGAAGGAAAACAAAGTATTTCACGGATGGCACAGGATTAGAATACCCCCATAAGATGAATCACGTTGGGATGCAATGAAATACGGTTGTTGAAGTATAGTATCGCCCCTACGAGGAATATGCAAGCCACTTCAGATATCCTTCGATGAGACGTAAGCCCTAGGAGAAATATATTACATAAGAAATTTCAAGTTATCGGTGGTACATTGTAGATTAACATTGAGGTGAATCAACAATGGAAGGATAAAAGCTACAAAGTATAAGATGAGATTAGGATATCATTCTTAAGATGAATAGTAATGAGAAAGCATTAAAGGACTTAGAATTATACATATAAGATAAGCAACGAGAGTAACCTGGAGTTTGGTATCAAACCTTAGTAACGGTAAATCAAAGTGAGAGTTGTGGTTCAGTATGATCTACTTAGACGTAGTAAAACCATAGACACCCAGAGGAACAACTCATCAAAATTTTGTATATGTTCACAAAATGAGGCCTAGAGATTGGCTAACAGCTGAAGGAAAGAATCTCATAGGCGCACATACAAGGAAAAAGTTATACAGGCTATATGACAGAAGGTACCAAGAGTTACGAGATTGGAAGAATTCCGATCACAGGCCGTGGTCTGAGAAAGAGGCCTAAAGGTAGGAATACCTTGGACGTTGGATTTATTCATAGAACAGGTGCCTAGATGGAAAGGACAGTATAAAAACCATTTGTAAGAGTTATCCGGTTATAAGTCAGATAAGTGCCCCAGTCAAAATTTGAGGATGAATGTTCCAGGGGGGAATGATGTTACACCTCATAGTATTACGATGATGTTACACCTTGTAGTAGTGTACGTTTGAATTGTAAGGCCCCGTAAACTTTACCTAGAAACCCGGTACTTCGGACCGTTTAGATTGAACAATACATTTTTGGAGTAAAGGAAAATGTTTTAAAATGAGTGCGTTTCTGCGGCTCATTATGCGGTCGCATAATCACTCTGCGGACCACATAATGGCCGCAAACTGAATCAGGAAACTGGCCAATTTTTAGGCCAGTTATGCGGTCGATTATGCGGTCACATAATTATTATGCGGACCGCATATTGATCGCATAATCACCCTGATTTTTTGTGAGGGAGTTTGCGGTACAATATGCGACTGCATAATGGTCGCATACATGGTCAGTTATTTCATGTTTTGAAGCTCATTTCTACGAAAGTTTTATGGATCGCATATGCGATCGCACACGTGTGTCGGGGCACCATTTTTGTCATTTTAAACCCCAACCCTATATGATTAAAATACCCCTTCCTGATCAGTTAGAATAATTTTATACTACATTTTAGAGTGAGAGAGAAATATTTCTAAGGGGAGGAAGCTAACTAACACCCAAAATCCATCAATTTGTGCCAAATCTTTGAAGAGTATCAAGAAAGCTTTCACATTGCAGGTAAGAATCTAAGCTTAACCTAATAAGTTTTGAATATCTTCTAAAGATGAGTAAATACTTAGATAATTCATGGGCTTGGTGTAAATTGTCTTGCATGAATGGATGGTGATGGGGCTTAGGATCAATGTAGGCTAATAATTGCTAAGGATGGGGGATGGACTGGTATAATCTACAATAAAAGAGCCACCACGCCTTAATGAACACATGTTGTATGATAAAATGCTAAAGTGGGCTAGATATTATGATCGATTTCCTAATATTGGTTCAATTTGTCACCTTACCAAATATATTGAGATTGCTACGAGTTCCAGATAATTGTAGAGCCTAAAGAAGCGCAATTGAGGTGTGTATGGCTAGAAACCCCTCTTCCTAGATATTGGACCCCCCATGGTGCCCCTACGATTTGGCGTAATTTGTGAATCTTGACTGATGTAGTAGAAGACATCGTAACGTGCTTGTATAGTAAAGTTTATGTGTAACTTGCATTCAAAGGATCACCATAATGCTATCATTGCTACTTAATAATGTATTGGAGTCGTGGAAAATGTGTTAAATTGCCATAGAAAGTGACAGTCCTTATATTGCTATGATTCATGTTGTTCTCATCCGTACTTGATGTTTTCACTACACGATTTGTTGATGGAATTTGTAATAATGTGAAATGGGTGGGAAGGAACTTGAATTATGGATGCGGCCAAGTGCCAATCATGAATTGATAAATATGGCCAATAGCATTTACCCAATTGAATATGTGCATGAAATTAGAGATGGGATTATTGATAAAATTTTAATGTCTTGAGTACGACGGCCTAGCCGATCGGGCCGAGATCAGACACCATGCCCCACACATGGTAGTACTGTGTTATGAACTGAATTGAAATCAAACAAGGAAATTGTATTATGGATACATGTCGCCAACGGAGACGACCTAACTGATCGGGTTGTGATCGGACTCCATGTAAAAGTACGATGGTAGTGTGGATGATAAGATGGTAATGCTACGATGGCCAAGTTAATTATATTGATTTCTCTTGATGGCTTAAGTGATTTCCTATTTGATGATTGAGGTGTTGCCTATGTTCTCTTGATTTAATGATTAACTTTCCTTGCATTTTATTGATTTATTTTCTTTTCTAAGAAGATGGGTTTTAAGTTATACATACTAGTACTATTTGATGGTACAAACGCCCCTTTTGTCGGGGGTGCTACATATTTGAATGGATGTAGGTGATCCCTTGGTAGAAACTACTGGTCGTAGCTAGTAGTGTTTCCTCTCCTCAGTAACTTTGGTGAGCCCCTTCTCTTCCAGGGGATAAGAGGTTCTTCTTTTATTTTAATGTTACATGCGTAGGTATAGCCGGGGCTTTGTCACCGGCATCTGTCATAGTTATCTTTTTTATCTATAGAAGGCTCTGTACACATAATGGTGGGTCGAGTAAGGGTTTTGGGGGAAGTCTGTGAACTATGTTTACCCTTTTGATTTTGATTTCATCAAATTGTGATATACATGCGCTTTAAACTTCTAATGATGTACTTAATGAACCGACTTAGCAACACACTTGAAGTTTTCCCCATTGTCTAATTGATGAAATCATGTTTCCTCTTGATCGTAAGTGAGTTGGGTAGATTGTGTCTAACAAGCTTGCTCGGCCGGGTTCACTCAATTGAGCGCCGGTCACGTCCCTCAAATTTGGGGCGTGACAGGAATTGCCGTAAGTTAATCAACGTAAGCTCGGGAATGAGATTATTTTTGAGGTTATGAGTATTTATGATATTTTTAATAGGTAGCAAGTAAGTGTCCTGAAGGTTAGAGGGCAAATGAATAAAAGAAGATGAGTTTTGTTGAATGTTGTTGTAACGACCTGGCCGGTCGTTCTGTGAGATTAGCCCCATTTTCCCTATTTTTGCTTTA
Organism: Nicotiana paniculata; assembly: GCA_005239505.1. Classification (NCBI taxonomy): domain Eukaryota; kingdom Viridiplantae; phylum Streptophyta; class Magnoliopsida; order Solanales; family Solanaceae; genus Nicotiana; species Nicotiana paniculata. The sequence continues at coordinate 2,462 of ML313989.1, read as the reverse complement.
TCATATGTTGCTTAGCCTATTTATGTTGTGTCGGGTCGGTTGGTTCTGGTTCGGAGTGGTCGTGGTGAGAACTGAGACACTTAGTCTCTTAAATTAGCTTAATAGTTAAAAAAGTCTGGGAGTTGACTTATTGTTAAACGACCTAGGAATGTGGATTTTATGGCTCGGATAGCTTCGTTAGGTTATTTGGGACTAGGAGTGTGTTCGGAATGAAGTTTTGATGTCCAGTGTAGAATTAGGCTTGAATTGGCGAAATTTAGTTTTTGGCGATTTCCAATAGGTAGTGGAAAATAGGCTATAGGGGTTGGAATGGAATTCCAGAAGTTGAAGAAGGTTCGTAATATCATTTTGGATATGTGTGAAAAATTTCAGGTCAATCGGATATGTTTTGGTTGGTTTCGGCATCATTGGAGAAATTTAGAAATTTTGGTGTTCCGAAGGCTCGGCTAAGTTTGAATGATGTTATGGGGTGTGTTGGTAGGATTGGTTGAGGTCCTAGGTGCCTCAGGTGTATTTCGGATGCTCAAATGGGCACTTTTTGGTCTTTAGGATTCTGTTGTTTTTAGGTGTTTTAGCAGCAGTGGTTTCTTCACTGCGATCATGTTGATTCATCCGCGATCGCGTAGATTAAAAGAGTGGGGCAGGCATTTTGTTCTATGCGATCGCGTGGTTATTATTGTGATCGCATAGGTTGCGCAGGTGAAGTAGTGCGATCGCGTGGCCCATGGTGCGATCCCATAGAGGTTCTGAGGTGCGTGTGTGGGATGGATATTTGTTCTACGCGACTGAGTGTGTTGGTATGTGATCGCGTAGGGTGGTCTGGGCTGTGCATCGCGATCGCGTGGCTGGAGTCGCGATCGCATTGAAAGGAATAGTAGTGATGGGCAAAATGTTTTAAATAGCCATTCTTACAAGATTTTGTCATTTTTCCTCCACTGATAAGCGGGTTTAGAGCTCTTTGAGAGGGTTTGAATAGGAAATCGAAAGGAATCACTTGGAGGTAAGGTTTTCAACTTCATAACTCGTTTCAGTGTCATTTTCTAAGAAATTAAACCGGAAAATTGTTGAATTTAAACCAAAAATTTGGGGAAGTTAAGTGCATGGATTTGGAATTATCTTTTGAGGATTTGAGTGGGCAATTGTTGTCCAATTTTGGTGTTCCTGGTATGTATTGAATCAAGGGAGGACGAGGATTCTAGTGATGTAAATTTTATCGAACTCCGATTTCGATTGGGTTTTATTTCTTTAGCGTATGTTGATGATTTTAACCTAGTTTTGGTTAGATTAGGAGCGATCTGGAGCCAATTTGAGGGGCAAGAGTATCGCAGATTAGTATTGTGGCCCGGTAGAGGTATGTAATGGTTATAAATCTTGTCCTGAGGGTATGGAACCTCGGACTTCATATTTCTCACTGTTTCTAGAATGGCGCACATATCGGATGACGAGTATGTGGTGCGCACTGATTTTTGGATTAGACTTGATCCTCTCTGTGGCAACTTTGAGTTTCTTATTTTACTCTAAATCATATGTTAAATTGTGTTCTAAAGACTATTGCTATATTTGGGCTACAAGCCATGTTTGGGGCCTCGTGCCGACTTGTTTAGACCCCTTGGGGGCTTTTTACTGTTATTTCCTCACTGTTGATTTATGATGTACACTCATTTATATTGTGCTTAACTGTTTTTCCAAACTCAGCCTTATTTACACTATTTTGAGATATAAAAATTATGTTTTAGGTCGAGTACCCCGTTTTACTGATACGCCCGAGGGGCTTTCGAGAGCTTCTGACTGGGTGAGGCCGAGGGCCTGATTGTGAGGATATGATACGCCACGAGGTGGATTGATATTAGCTCTTGGGATGAAGGAGCCCCTCCGGAGTCAGTACACACCCCAGTGAGCGCAAGTACCTACTGAGTGCGAGTGTCGAGTGCCGATTGACTGGGAGGCATGAGTGACAGTAAGGTTGCCCGAGGGGCTAATACTGAGTGGCTATGAGGTGATGAGTGATGTTCTGCCCGAGGGGCTATTTATGATTTATCTTCTGCCGGAGGGGCTATTTATGACTTATATCATTTTACACTAAATTCTTCAAGCATTTCTATTTCAGAAATTATTGGAAAACGCATTTTTCAAAGGATTTTATTGAAGTTTTATTTTAAGGCATGTTGATTCATAAATATATATGTATATATTATTGAAAATAAAGGTTGTGCATATTGTGAACTGATTATTTGATTTGTATGTGTTTCATGCCGCTTAGACTTGAATTATTTTCATTACTATTGAGTTGGAATACTCACATTACTCCCCGCACCCCTGTGTGCAGATACAGGTGCTGATATCGAGCCTTAGTCATCAATTCCGCGCGGAGCCGTGGTTCGGGACATAGAGGTAGATGTTTAGGGTCCTCTCTGCAGGGAATTGTGAACCCTATTGCTCCATTTTTGAAGAAAGATACCTTT